>VYZV01013311.1:9203-52411 GCA_013401275.1 Pandion haliaetus | reverse complement strand
CCCCCGCCCCATTTGTGCTCATAGCTGGACGGTGAGGACAGCAGGGCAGAAACGCTTCCCCTGCCATCCAGTTTGGAGTTGGTGACTATGGTCTACTAGGAATGGAAAGTCACGAAAGAGACTCGGTAATTGTCTGTTTTTATGTGGCGGCCTAAAGTCCCAGAGGATGACCTAGCACTTAAGAATCAAACTGGGCCAAGTTAAAGGCCAAGTGGACTTGAAAGAACCCTAGTAGTGGGACCAGGTCAGAAGCAAAGCAAGTCCCAGACTGAGTGTATCTGGTCAAAGATATATATTCTTTTTAAAAGACATTGTGTTACTGGAGCCAGGCCTGGATCTTTTAGCATCCGATTGAGCTGGAAGCAGCTCACAGGTTTGTTTTGTTTTTGGGGTTTTTTTTATTCATGTTTGTACAATCATCTGGATTTTTTTTTTCAAGAAGGAGTAAAAGGGAGTGTTGGAAACTAACAAACAGGATTAAAACCCTGAGCGCTTAAGGAGAACAGGTTAAGGAACTTAATCCAGGATGGATATGCAGGAGCCACAGCAGCTGGGTATGTTTGCAGAGAGCGAGCTGATGTCTGTGGGGATGGACACTTTTATCCATCGCATTGACTCTACAGAGGTCATCTACCAGCCCCGGCGGAAAAGGGCAAAGCTCATTGGCAAATACTTGATGGGAGACTTACTTGGAGAAGGGTCTTACGGCAAAGTCAAGGAGATGTTGGACTCTGAAACCCTCTGTAGGAGAGCTGTGAAAATACTGAAGAAGAAGAAGTTGCGCAGAATTCCCAATGGGGAGGCAAATGTGAAAAAGTGAGTAAATATTTCCAGTAACTGGGAACTGGGGGGTTAAACTTTGTCATTATTTTCCAGCTGAAGTTCTATATCATTTTAACTAACAACATGGCTTTCTGCTGTGGAAATGCTTCCTAAACCATAGGTATTCAGGAATCTCTTTACCATTGAACTGCAGCCAGTGCTCAGTTGAGGTTGGGAATAGGGAAAGGAGGTAGTTCTTGAGGGCCAGGGAGGCAGGTCTGTCTGTCCCAACAGACGGCCCGTAATACACGCTGCTTTTTGAATAGTATTGCTTAAAGAATAAAATAGTATTCCCTAAAGAAATTCCTCTTTTAAGATTTCACCTTGAAGAGATAAACCGTGGTGGTGCCGGCTGGGAAAGGTGAGAGGTGGCGTAGCTGAGAGTGTAGAAATGCATTTTGTGTCATTCCATTCTGCATTCTTTGTGTACCCATCTAGGCATGTGTGGCCCCTGAGCTCCTGTGGGAGCAGTAATTGCCATCCCACTGTGTAGTAGGTGCCTGGAACGTGATCCAATGTGTTGTGCGTCCAAGGGGCATAGGAAGTCTTGGGTTTTTTTCTCCGTTTCATTTCAGACTAAGAAGTAATTCAAGACTCTTTTGAGTTGATTTCTGTAGCTGTAAAATGGGGACAAGGGTTGTCAACCTTTTTTTATTTCAGTGACTCAAGATCTGTGCTTGGAAGCTTTCAAAGTGCCAGTTACATCCTGATTAGTCAGGGCACAAGTAACTAATTAAAATTAACTGTGGGAGAAGCCTGTTGTTATGCTTACTCTGTAGGGCCTGGTGTATGAAACTTTCCCTTTTCTTGGGGCTGTACTCTGCTTGCAGGGACCTCGCAGCCATCTGTGTTTTCCCCAGCAAGCAGTTTGTCACAGCCCTGTGAGATAGTTGTTTATCTGCTGTGGAGGGGAGCCTTCTGCAGCCAAAGCAAACTATTTGCAAGGGTTTATCTTGTAGTGGGAGGGAAAACCTGTGAGATGTTTAGAAGACTCTTGTATTGTGTCTTTAGCTGTGGCGTGCTGAGTGTAGAGCCCTTACCTAGCAGAGTCTTGTTTCTGTTTCTCAGTTTGGTTTGAGTTTCCCAGCTCAGCTGTGAGATATTTCACATCCTGTACTGGGACTTCTGTCAGCGAGCTGTTTAAGTTTTCCTTCTAACCTTCAGGGACTGGCTTAGCTATGGAATAGTCACAAATCCTAATGCTGGGACCTCCCTTTCCCTCCTTTGCTGGCTCAAGTTCAGAATAAGAGTAAACTGTTGGTTAATATGTAATAAAATGTTTCTTGTTTTTCTGGTAAAGGCATGAGTGCCCCTTTCCACCCTTGCCCCCTCCTTCAGTTACATCAAGAGCTTCTACTGAAGAAGGGGAAAATCATTTCCTCCTTCGTGAAACTTTCAAATTTAAATTTTTCTCCCCTGTAGTGAAAAAGGACTTGCCATATACTGGGAGAGTTTCCTGATGTCGGAACCATGGTAATGGTCCTGTGTCCTGAAGTGAACTCTGTAGAAGTTTTATTCATGCACACAGCCTGTCTGTGAATGTCTTGGTTGGTTTCATCAAGGTTAGTTATTAAAGCTGACTAGCCAAGCACCACTCTGTTTTGCTGTGGATGTTTTTCTGGCTCAGCCGCACCTGCTTCAAAACACTGAGGCGGATTTTAGATGTTGTCTTGTAATGAGGGTTTACTTTAGTTCAAGTTCCTATTTTTGTCACCTTGTCCTTTTCTCTTTGTCCACCTATTTGTTTGGTTTGTCTACTTCTTCAGTGGTGAATTTTTTTAAGGCAAAATGTCTTATTTTTGTGGTATCCTAGTACTGTGGCACTCTGACCTTATCAACACCCTTTGGTACTACTGTGACAGGCAGCGAAAGCTGTCGCTGCTCTGAATAAACCTGTTGTGGTGAGATACATCATCAAACCCATATGGTTTGACTGGTCAACATGAAGGGGGGGAAGCAAACAGTTGCTGTATTTCCAGGTAGCAGTGGAAAGTACTCTGCTAAAATTGTTTTTTAAAATGTCACATTGCTTGGCCAGACTCCATTAAAATTTCACTTTCTACAACTGCATTTGAGCAGCTTTGCTGAGTGATTTATACCTAGCGAACTATTCACATGTAATCAAACAGCAGAAAATCAGATTGTGGACTAATCGTATCATTAGGTTCTACTTTCTTTCTTGAAAGCTATTAATAAGTGCAGTAATAAGTAAATATGTAATTCCTGTGTTACAGTGAGGACGGCTTCCGCTCCCACTTGCGCCCTTATCTATACAAGGATGTCCGCAGCTCAGTCCATGTGAGAGATGAGTGTGATTAGTTGTCTAATCTTTGTAAACATCGTGACTTCAGTTGGTGCCCTTTGAGATTAAAAATCTCTTCATCCGCCACCAGAGCTAGGCCACTGCTTGGTGTTCCCTCTCCCTGCCAGTGCCCCCAGTAGTGTCTGCAAGCAGAAGGCTCTTCCAAAGCCTTTGCATTCATGGTAAACGAAATGGTCAGGAGTGAGAGTCTTCTGAACACCTAATGAATTGTTTTCTCTGCTGTACCACTTAATCAGAATCACTGCATAATGTCTTTTAAGTATTAGTCTGCTCTCTGGGGGTTAATTTCTTCATATAGTGCTGCAAACGTGCTAAAAGTGCACTGGCAGAGGGTCTGAGCAATTAGGGCACTTGTTCGGGCTTGGTTTAAAAGCGCTTCATCTCTTGGAAGTGACCATTTACTATTTCAGTCTCAAAATACCTTGTTGTACAGTTTTCTCTTAACTGCAAAGACAGTGCCTGTTCCTACTAAAGTGATCTCCAGCATTTCTTACCATGCAGGAAAAAGCTACATATGTGACTTGGTTTGTTTGACAGAGATGTAATTGAATTATTATAATGGGCTTGTGCCTCTGCCATTATCACAGGATGCCTCAGTATTGCTGCTGCTGTGGTGAAGATGAAACTTGCATTGATAGTGTGTCATCAAAGAAATTCCCTAGAAAACAGTTCCTAGACTGTTGGCCCTTGGGTAATTACATGAGCAAGTAATATACAGGGATTAATGACAGCAAGGGAGAGCACAATAACGATGAGCTGTGGAGGATCGTACAGCTCTGTGCTGCACGTTGGGGACCCTGGATATGTGGGGCTGGTGTTACAGCTCGGGGAGCTCTGGCTGGTAATGCCATTTTTGTGTTACTCCTTACTAATGTTTGAGACTGCAGCCTTGTCCTGCATCTGTGGGCTGGTTGCCCCAGCTCTGTCTCTTGGTGCGGTAACAGAGTCCTGGGCACCTAGAAATTATGACTGAAATATATTTGAGACTTACATAAAATGGAATGATTCTTCTCTACCCTAAAATACTCCAGTTCTGCCACTGAAAAACAAGCCTTTAAGGGATCTGTGAGTCCTGGTGAGGATGTTGAGGGTTTAAACACATAAGACATACTTTTCCCTAAATCCATCTAGAGAACCTTGGTTTTTCTTCAGTTACTTTAGAGAAAGGTTGGGATGGCTTAGTCAACCAGACAGTACTATGGCTAATTACTGCTTCCAGTTAATAAAAAAATGAGTTTAGTAGAATTGCCAAAAAGATGAAGGAAAATTTGGAGACTATTTGTCTCGAGCAGCACAAGTTTTATTAAACTGTGTGCTAATAGCCTCACATTTTAATTAAGTGTTTGGGACTTTCTGTGCATATCCCAAGTGTCTTGTACTGTACTTACCATGCTCGGTGATTACTTAACTTGAATATATGCTCATTAGAATTCCTCAGAGGTTTAAAATGTGCAGTAGGCCTGTACTTTGGCAGTTTGCTCCTTGGGTCTGCAAATCAAGAGTCTCGCACCTCAAAACATGGACAGTTCTGCTGAAGGAAGGACTTGTTGCAAGCCACAGAGGCGTGTGCTTTAGACGGAGATGGGCTAAAGCTGACTCATCTGATTTCCTGTCCCTCCTAACTAAAAAGGTCTGCTGTATGTAACTGGGCGGCTCTTACTTGCTTTGCTAAGCTGGATATTTGCTTGGGTTCAGAGGCAAAAATGTTAGAAACTGTAATCTGTAGAAGAGCGTAGGTAGCTGTGCTGTGGTGGATATAGGGCTTGTAATGTCAGACATCCCTGCTAGGAGCGTGATGTGGATGGAGGCCTGGAACTAGTAAAGAGAAGAAGTAACACTGTGATTTTTCACCTCCCTTAGCAGGTCCTTGGGCTCACAAACACAGTTCTGGAAGTAGGTGCTGGCCTGCCTGTTGCTCTGGGCTTCTGCAAGGTGAGAGCTGTCAGGGCTCAGGTCGCTGTGTTTGGTGGCGGAGCGTATGCACTGATCTGTGTCTGCAGCATTTAATTTCTCAGCGGCTTCTGGGTGCCATGTAAAGGAAGAAGTATGGTGACCACAGTGGATGTTTCTGTATCTTGACATGTTGTGTCCCTAGGGGAAGGAGAGGCAGAGGCAGTGGGAATGTGGTGGAGATGCTATAATGCTCGCAACATAATTTTGAGCAATGGCTAGAGAGAGAAGAACCGTTTGGATACTGAAACTTCAAAGGTGTAGATCAGCACTGGATTCGTCAACACCCTCCCCATGTCAGATGTACATTCAGATGTGTGAAGCTTAGTTTGTAGAAGGAAATAGTGCTCTGCTCAGTCGCTTATCTGAAATATCACTCTTGCTTGTGAGAGCAAAGAGGTGGTGCAGCTTCTCACGTGGATGAAAATGACAAGTTGCATCCTTGCAAGTGGAGGGCTAATTTTTAGGTGAAATAAACAGGAAAAAGCTGGTTGCAAGCTGGGCCTTAAATAAATTAATCTGCTTTGTGGCATATTGGGGATACTAACTTGTAATTAAAATTTGCTTTGGCTGTACAGGATTACAAAATCAATCTAAATAAATGCATCATGTAGTTGTTCAGTTGCGTAAAGACCAAACGAGTTCTTTGTAGCAATTGGCAAGAATGGTGTTAGTGGATTCATGGTACGTGCCAGAACTGGCATATGGAGCTGTTCTTTGTGCTGTGTCTCTCTAGACTGTCTCCTAAGCCCTTCGCTGTGGCACCAGTGCTACGGTGGAGGTGTACCAGTTCCTTGTGCCTGGTTCCTCAGTACCACGTGCTGTATGTAGAGAGCTTGAGATGGGCCGTGGTTTTGTGCTGAAGAGTAAAGGAGTGGGTGAGGGTAAGCTGCTCCCAGGCTGAAGACTCTTCACTGCAGACCTGCTGCAAACCCTCATTTCTGACATATGATCTGACCTGGTAGGTAACATGGAAAAGATTCACCATCATGTCTCTTCAGTAAAATCCTATAAGCTTAGACTTGTGGAGGAACTTTGTCAACCAAAGGAATCTTTTGGCTGTATTACTCATTTTTATTTAAACAAGAATGGCTTTGATGAAACTGAGGCTTGAAACAAACCGTAGAAAGAATGCTAAATCTTATGGTGCAGATGTGCTCCAGGAAAGAATGTTGTCTTTCCAGGCTGTCCTTGGCATCTTCCAAAGTCATGTAGCACATGGTACACGTAGGCAGCTTTGCCATATACAGTTCTAAGCAACACCACCACCCCCCTGTTATTTGCCAAAGCAAGGTACCTTGCTAGGGATAAGTCTTCATCTGTCAGGATGAGCTTAATGGGTCTGACAGAACCAGACAGAAACCTTCCAGTTAGAAGATCTTTTCTTTTCTCTTTGTCCTCCAAGAGGGTTTTACTTTGAAGCAAGCCCTGTACTCTGGCAGTCTGTCTTGTCACACACTCGAGGGCTTTCTAGTCTGGAAAAGTAGGAACAATTCCATAATGGAGACTATTCTGGCCACATAATAGTGGTGTTAAGGAGGACGGGCATGGAGGCGATTACCACATTGCAGAAAGCACAGCCTAGCCCCCTTGCTGGCGTTCTCCCTTTCCCTCTGTGTTGGAGAGAGGTCTGATCTCAAAAGCAACTGTTGTGATTTAAATTTCTCGTTCAATTTTAGAGGTGGTAAGGAAACGAGGCAAAGTTGCAGCAGCTCAAAAGGTATTCTGAAAATCTGAGCAGATTCACTAGGCTAGTATGGGAAAGGCAGGAAGCCGCCTTGCCTTGGTTGAGAGGAAAGGCAGCAAACCGTAGGCATGCAAATCTGTCTTTCCCGGTACTGTGAATTGAAATGCTGTTGTGCAGGCAAATTGCAAAGCAAGCAGCAGGCTGGGGTGGTTTTTTTGTTGTTAATTTTGAAAAAAGTGTATGTAGGCACCTTCTGATGAGGTGAGCACTTATGTTCACTTACTTGGTGAAGTTTGAAAACTGAAATGGAATCGGAGGTGACTGTGGTCTGGCTGTCTCTGTTCCTCAGTTGTTCTAGAATGCAAGAGTAGCTAAAAATAGAAGTAATCTTTCCTCTTGGAAATGGGCTGCTTGGCCTCTGCCCCAGAGGTGGGTGCACTTCACTGGCATTTTAGATTGGTTCACAAAGTTCTCCTGGAAAAAAAAAATCACTACAGAAATATGAAATATTTATTAGTCCATTAAAAGTGGAAGGAATTAGTATTTGTGCTTTCAAGCTGTATTACAGGGAATGAGCTGTTGGGATCAGGATTTTAAACGTGTTTCTAATATTGGAAGCTTTCTCTGCCTTCACAGCAAAGTAGTCTTATTTAAATAAGTGCGTGTGTTCACTCCCTCTCTTGCCGCCTTGGTCTGAGCACTCAGCCCGTCTCCCTTCATTATGCAGAAACTTCTTAGACCTACACTAATGCTGGCTGCAGTTTCTATGCTAATTTAATCCACTTCAGCCTTTTGGTCATTACTATAATTAGAGCAGCTGCATCACTTTGCAAATCTGTCTGCCATTTAAAATAAACACTCCTCTGAGCTTTGCCTTGTTATCCTAGGTTTCTGTTTAGCTATCGTAATGTTGTTGTTTTTTAAAGCCATATATGATAAAGGAAGAGTGCCTGGCCTAAACTTTGGTAGTGAAGTAATTAATACTGCTGTTCAGGGATCCTTAAAAGATCTTTAAAAAAACCTGCTTGCATTCCTGCATCTTATGAGCCTTTCGAAGGAGCAGTTACTGGTTTGTTAATCAGATGTGATGCATCAACAAGCCTTTGTACTGGCCACAGCTTGTTATTAGAGGCTGGCTAATTGTGCAGGCAAGGGGTGAGTGCCTTTCTGAGCTTGGCGCGTCATGTGTTTGGGCAGAGGCTCTTGCTTCTGAAGCTGTGCTCTGAATTCCTTGTAATGCTGCTTTCAAGAGTCCTAACTGTTGAAATGTAACCCTGCTTCTTAAAGCAACTTACCAAATAGCAAGAGAAAGAAACTGGAAAGAAGAGTTTATGTACAGTTTAGCACAAGCCCAGAATTGAGCAGCAGCAGAACTAAATGAAGAGCAGTATCTGCACTTCCAGACACTGACATAACCACCCTGACCTGACTGTCCTGATCCTCCTGTTTCTCATCTTCATAGCTGGCATTCAGTGGGATTTTGCAGGCTGAGTTTAATGCAAAAGATACTAAAATGTGGTTTGGGGCACAGTACAAAATCCCAAGAGACAAAGATCAAAACAGCTGATACGAGATGACATACAAGGGTCCATTTTCATAGCCAAGGGAAGAAGTCTCCTCACTCAGTTTTATATTATTTATTCTTCACAATCAGAGGATTGAATTCAGATCTCTGAACTGTTCAGTCAAGTTAAGTTAGGACTAAAGTTTGGAAGAAATAGAGTTATTAGCTGAACTCCTGTTTCCGACTCATTCCTGAGGCTAATGTTGCAATTCTTACATTGGTTGCTTTGTTTCTGAATTCTCCTGGAAGTTACAGCTTTATTAAGGGGCACTATGAAACTGCCTTAATAGTTGGCTACTGCATATGAGGAATTTGATGTGTCTTCAGGATGATTTCTGTACTAGCCCTACTGTAAAGACACTTGAACTAATCACACTAACGGACTAATGGACTGGCCGGGTCAGGGGTCTTTGGCCTGCAACCCTGACGCTGAGCAACTTGTTTTATGTTGTGTTTGATGGTGCTCAGGGGTGGGCAGCCTGTAGCTGTTAAACTGTGCATGACTTCCAAGCAGCTCTCAGTGTGGTTTGTGCGGCGGGGAGCAGGGCTGTGTTGCGGTGGGAGGTCTCCAGACAGCTCAGGTCGGGAGCGAGGAGGTGAGCTGCAGGGGTGCTGAGGCAGAGTTTGGGGTTGCTGGGACCCAGCCAAGGCCAGCTCTGTAGGGGCTGGTGGGACTGCTGGGAGGCTGTTGTCATCTCCCCACACGTGAAGTTCTCTGGAGGTCTTCCATCCCTCAGCTCTAACATCCATCACACTGGTCTCCTGGCTGCAGGAAGCTTTTGGTGCAGGGCTTTTCGGGTCGGGAACACTGGAGACTCACTGCCCCTTTGGCAGCCTCGGCAGGTTGGCCATCGTCCCCATCGTGGCTGTGGACCGCGCGCATTGATGTAAGATGCGGTGCTGCTGGAGATGCACTTGTCTCTTTTTGCTAGTGAGGTATCTCTCCTGGTTTTTCTGTCGTTTATATGTTCTGTAGAAAATAATGTTCTGCTGTTCAGCCCCTCTTCACATGAATTTCATGTGGTATAATAAAAAATCAGTTTGGTTTCATTTGTTCGTGTCTTTAGATTAGCCAGTTTCTGATGTTTTTATATTTATGTTTAAATTACTTCTATCCATTCATAATACAACAGCTATCAGAAGGAATTCCTTGTTAGGTACAGGAACTTTTTATTTCTTTTTTTGGCAAGTAACTAATATTCAAGTTGCTTCCCAGCTAAATAACAGAATTTGTGCTGAAATGGGCTATGTAGTGTTAACTGCTTGCTCTGCCACATTTGGCACCGGGCACTGCCTGCGGCAAGAGGAGCACACCTAACTGCACGACGCTGCCTTGCACTGACATCTGCGGGGGTTGTTCCTGGTCACGATGCTGATTAAAAACATACCCTGAAGTACAAAGACTGGAAGCCCAGGCAAATTAATTTCTGCTCTTGTAACTGCAGATGACATGTATAAAGAAGCATGGAGTGCAAACATAAAAGGTTTGTCTTGGAAGTGACTGTCCTAGATGTTATGGTAAACGTGAATGTAGTGCATCTTTAGGGGTTTAACTGAAGAGAGTGATAGTGAGCTAAGCTCCCAACAGTCCAGCATTGTTTGAAAAGCTTTAATTGGAGGGAAGCTGATAAAGCTGCATCTTTGACATGTGGAGCAAATCAGGGTAGGCTTTGACTTGCCTGAGCAGTTGACAGGGCAGCATTTCACTTCCAATTATACCTTTCCTTTAGTCAGCACTAGCTTTAACTGGGAATGGTGAGGCACTTGCCCAGGGCCATAGGGAAGGGTGTGAGCTGAGAAGGGGACTGCGGGGGACGTGGTAAACCCCTCTTGTATGGGCGGGAGGAAGAGGCTTGGCTTGCTGCACCAGGCCCTTGCAAGCCCAGTGCCAGTGCTGATTGTGCAGGCGGGGGGTTCGCAGAGTGTGTCCTCAAGTTGCTTTCTCTTTCCACACAGCCTGGTGTCTGAGGGTCCGGCAGGATCTCACCAGGTGTTTTCTGTGGGCTCAGCTCAGCGTGATGCACTTCTGATCAAGCTTGCCATTGTGTTGTTCCTACTCACTTTGAATGGAGCTGTTCGGCTGTCAACGTCCCACTGTTGGCCAGTCAAACAGCTAAAGGGGAGCACTGCGCAGATTTTATGGGGAAAACCAGAACAATGCTTACATTGGAGTGCAGAATAAAAATTTCTATTAGCAGAAGTAACACAGCCTGTGTTGAATGGCACCAAAGCATTGGCACAAGGTATTCTTAGGACCAATTTAATGTCTGGCACAAAGGTAGGTTGCTCCTTGAGCATTACCAATGGACTAAAATTCCTGCCTGGGGAAAACTGACTGGCTGTGTAATGTTAACTGAAAGGGTGCTTGTTTATAGTCCTAGTCAGTGACCAGTAAGTATTTTCATGGTCTAACCTTGGACTAATGAGTTCAAGAACATACAAGACCTTCTGTCAAACAGCATGCGTAGTCTTAGGTGAAGCAGCTGGGACTAATACAGATTGAAGTGTCTTTAAAATCCATGTGATTTAGGAAATGTTAATTTAATTCCATAGTAAGGAAATAGGCTTTTTAAACATAACTTTTTTTCCTTTTCTCTTCCTGCAGGGAAATTCAGCTCCTGCGACGATTACGGCACAAAAATGTTATCCAGTTGGTAGATGTCTTATACAATGAAGAGAAGCAGAAAATATATCCTTTTTTTCACACAGTTGTTAATAAGGTTTGAATTCCCATTGTTCTTTGCTATAGTGCTGAATCATTATACTTCTACTTTTGTTAAGGCCCTTTTGAAGGTTTCTTAAGCTTAAAATTGCTTTCACTGGTTTTAAACATACTGCGTGTCTGTAATACTTTCCACACAAGTACATTTTCTTAAGTTTCTCAGCTTCCCAGTTAGGAGACGAAATACTGTCCCCAGGTTACTGACACAGGGCTGGGGTAGGAAAGAACTGACCCTCAAATACTGTTTTATTGTGTGACCTTCAGCAACTTGGAGATGAAAAAAGAGCTGTGGATCTGTCATTTCTAACCTCCTGTCCTAGCTGTGGTATGTTAGTGCTTTTTTTCCCTGAAGATGGACCTTTTATTGTCTGTGCTATGTGAAATAAATTTTTAAATGCTTTTTCCTTTAAGTTCTTGGCAGTGATTTAGGTACTTTTTTTTCTTCCACTCAAAAGAAGAAAGAAATCTTGTTTGCTGGCATCCGGATGCCTGCAACTCTCTCCTTCCCTTTGGAGGGTCTGGACTGCTGCAGTGTTGCCTTTTCTGTGGGCAGTTGGCATGCTTTGCTGCTGGTTATCCTTAACAAGATAAGATGAACTCCCGAGTCTGCTGAAGCCTCCTCTGTTTTGTTGTTCATGTGAAAGTCCCTTGTGATACCCCTTTAAGTGACCTAAAGCTTGTAACAGTCATGAGAGATTGAAAATATATTGCTCCTGTGAGACCTACAGCCCAGCATTTTGAGACTAAACTGCTTAGTTCTTGAACCAAAGCTGTGGCTTGTGATCTCGGTGCATCTTTCAGAGTTTAACACGTTATTCCAGTGCACTGTGTCCCCCAAGTATGCATAGACACTGACCAATGTAATTATGTGCCTTAATTTGCAAGTGAGTAGCTGGTTTTCTAATGAGTCTGCCACACTTAGAGTGCACTTTGACTTAAACCAGTTTGTAAGTTTATTGAGCTGATCTGTTGTAGGACATTTTATAAGTGTTTGCTTTTGGTTTTGACAGTGTTTTCCAAATACTGTCTTCCAATTACAGTACTTCAGAAAATGGGTAATTTAATTGTGTGCTTTAGTTAGATCAAATACTCTGCCACCAAATCATTAGGATAAAAAAAAGCATGACAACTTTTGCTTGTGTTTTGTAGCCTTAGCAAAACGAAGGGACTGCAATTCAGTTACTGTCTATAGAAAGATACCATTTAATTAATAAAGAATCTGGGCTGCTAAAGGAGAAGCACGGGGAAAAAGAGCCCGAGAGAGACCTCATGTGTCGGTAACAGGTGATGACAACCCAAAATGGTCATTCAGAAATGTGACCTCTCTAAGCCAGGAAGGATGTTCCTTGCCTTACTTTCTGAACAGTAGTGTTTGAAAAAAAACAAATTGTTTTTCAGCACTTTTTTCCCTTGCAAGTATAGCTTGACTTTGCTATTTTTATCTGTATCTGCTTCTACACTCTTAGAAAGTTTGTTTCTCTAAGTGCTTATTCTGTGCATGTGAGTGGCAATAACTGGAGAAATTTGTTGTTTTCAGTGGGTCTGGGAGCAGGAATTCATCCATGATCATGTTCTTGCTTAACCTTTTGCCAGCTTTCCATTGACACTGCTGGTGCCTGTGCAGCATGTCTGAGGATGTGGCAGTACAAACATTTGTGCAGCTGCATGGTAAAGAGGTTTGGGAACAGGTCCAGCTCAAAAGTAACTTTCTCTTTTAGGGTGGCTTCTCCGTAGGTCAGTTCTCTTACTCATTTCACTGTATAATCATGCACGTGGCTGTATTAGTGCCTTGCAGGAAGCAATGCAAGATGAAAGTTCAGTGAGGTATAGGGGAGGGCTGTCAACTTCCCCCTTGCTGATAAAGTCCTTGTTTCCAGAATGACTGTTGTAGCATTTGAAATTGGGCCTGTAGAAGAAGGAAGGATTCTGTTCTCACCTGAGTTTTCTGTTGCTTGATAGAAGTAAACTGCAGGCTTCAGACATGTTTATACTTGGGAAGATAGTGTTTTAACAATTTGCCTGTCTAGTCAAAGCCTTCAATGGTTTTATTTGGTAAAGGGAAAGCTGTGATGACTGGATTAAAAATATCAACTACATTTAGTATTTAATGGGCTGCTTTGATGACCTGCTGTGGCTGGGAATGCAGAGCTGGTGATGAATGGAGAACTAATCCGGGCAGAAAATAAACCTGTTCAATAAGCAGCATCCCAGCTGGCACCCTCTCTGACAGCTTCTGTTACCAGTCGGTGCAGTTGTGCGTGGGAGCAGAACCCTATTGATTAGAAGAATTGAGAGCCTCAGTCTTCTTGGGGTACCTGTAATAGATCTTCTCCAGCCTGAAAGTTTGTACTCTAATCTGGCTGATCAACCAGAGATCGATCAGTTAAAAAAGAAGGGGTGAAAAACATCCTGGCAGCTAGTGAAACCAAAATCAGGCTCTCCTTTGTAGACGAGAACGAGAGATGGGTTTTGCTTCCTGGGAGCTAGTGTATATAATCTACTGTTAGCATTATTCTCTTGAAGGTGGGAGAGTTGATGTCTTCCACATCACTGTGATAGTAGTAGTTCACAGATTTCTTCCAGAGTAACAAATGGTAGAGAAGAATTTTGGGAGCTCTTTCTGCTATTCTTGCTTCTACTGATTTACTGGGTGGCATTGTGCCCATCATAAAATCTTACAGTACTTTAGCATCCCTCTGAAGAGCAGCTCATGTGCTGTGTGTGAATTTTGTAGCACAAATTCAATGAGTTTGCACAGTGTTTTGAGCTTCTGGATAGAATGTGCTGCAAAAGGACAACACAGTCTTTAGCACAGATCCCACTTAAAGCACAGGTCATCTCTTTAGCCTCTCCTGCCTCAAGAGTTAAGATGGCATCCTGGGACATAAGCAACTTATTTTAGGTTTAGGTTAAGAAGGCATCTGCCAGGAATAATTAGAGTGGCTGGAGAACGTGGGCTGCTTCTCTCTGCTCTTTATCTTGAAGGTGCACTCCCTTGGCAAAGCCACCAGATGTCTCAGGGTCCGTTCTTGCAAGCCCCTCTCAGCGCACAGTCTGCGTTTAAAAGCCCAGGGAGAGGAAGAAAACAAGCAATTGCTGCTTTAGGCAGTTGTGTAGTTTCCATTGTTTGGCCCCAACGTTAAAGCTTAAGGAGCTGAAAACTAGAATGTACTGCAAGGGAGAAAATGCTAAAAAGTGCCACCAGTTCTTGGCATTCTGTTGTAACTTTTTTTTTTTTATCCAGGCAGTTTCAAAAAAGCTTCCCAGCTCTCTAGGGATCCTTTCTCCTGCTACTGAAATACTACCATGGGGATGGGGGTAAGCAGCAGCTGTTAAATAGCGCATACAGCTGTATCGTTTTGAAACACGAAATGAAGAATAACGAACTTTGGGGAAGGTGATAGGAGCTCACTGTTATGTCCAGTGTGGAACAGCCAGCGTATTGGGAGAATATGTTACAGTCTGTGGCTCTTCTGCTAGGGCTACCCAACTTTTTGTAGCCACTTCAGAGTATTATCCTATTTCTGTCATGCTTGTGAGATCTCCAACTTAATTTCTGTGGAGTTCGCATCCTGTTTCAGGTCAGGTCACGGAGTTGCAGCTGGTCGTTAAGCAGAAGAATTTTCTTGTGGGTTCTTTGCCTCCTCCCGTTAGACAGTCGGAGGAAGGTAGGCACCTCGGGAGGTGCAGCATAGCTTGGGCTCTACCTCTCCAGCGTGTGTACACCAGGTGACAGGGCTGCCTGTGCAGCAGCTCTCCAGTTGCACTGGAACAGGGCTGCAGTCCTCACACAGCATTTGGCTGAGAAGTGTTTGACCTTGAAGCTTCCTTAACTCTGCCTTCACGTATATGGTGATGGAGTACTGTGTGTGTGGGATGCAGGAAATGCTGGACAGTGTCCCGGAAAAGAGGTTTCCAGTTTTTCAGGCTCACGGGTAAGTACAGTTTTGTACCTTAGGCTGCATTAGCCTCTCACCGCTGCGCTCTCTTGAATTCAAGAGCACGCTTTACTCTGTTGCTTAGACTACTGGCTGCACTTTAAGGTAAAACTGGCTTTGTGTAATAACTGCATCTTTTATATCCATGGAAAAAATGAAAAACTAATGAAGTGGTGGCAGGGACAGCCCTTAGATTCTTGAAGAAAAAACATCTTTCTATTGAATTTTCTATTACTTTTGTTTTGCTTCACAAGATATGCGACAACCCTTCCTGGCCCCTTTCCTACAGCTCTGCTGTTCAGCAAAGATGGGTGCAGTGGTGGAATCTGTAAGGACTTGCCTAAATGGAGGCAAGCCATACAGTTCAGTGTCAGAAAAGAGATTAAAGGTCTTTGGATGGATTAAGGATTGGCAATATCCAGCATGATCTGTTAGCTTGTGTAGTTAGTAGACAGGATAAGCTGAAGCTCCTTTCACTCTGCAAGTAAAGTAACCTTAGAATTCTGGAAATAGATGCAAGAAGATTGTTATGTGTATCAAATCAGTGCAGACCAGCAAATCTGTGGTAACTATGTAATTTTACGGTCATGTTTTCATTTTGTTTAAAAAAGGTCTCTGAGATTACAGATAGTGGAAGTGAAATACAGGCACATTAAGTCAAGTATTATTTCTTGATATTCTGAGATAAAAAAACACTTGCATGCACGATTGTTGCCAGGCTGCCAATGTGCAATGCTTGTTACATTATAGTAATGACCTACCCATAGTCTCTGACCATAAGTACAGCAAAACATTCCTTTCTACTGGTTAAAGGAAACTTTTCCCCCCTACCCGCTGTTAGAGCACGCTATGCCACTGAAAGAGCATCTTTTGCTAGCTTAACTTAGCCTAGACTAAAGCAGGTGTCAGAATTAACTATCAGGTCTGTGCCAGCGTGGTGCTCAGCGCTCACAAAATACACAGATTTGTGAAGAAGGCTTTGGTGTGGAGGAGCCCAGAGTCTGAAGTGGTTAGCACACTGCTGCAGAACTCTGACAGGTAACTTCTGACTGTCAGAAGATTAAGTGCCACTTCTTACATGCCACAGTTCAATCTCAAGTTCCTCATCAAATGTAAATTTATTTCCGGCTTGTTTCCAATAACAGCATTCTTTATTTATTATCAGTAGTTCATGTAGTCTTAGTCTATGGAAGTGCTTGACTTATTTTCCTCTAACTTTCTGCAGGTACTTTTGTCAGCTTATAGACGGCTTAGAATACTTGCACAGCCAAGGGATTGTCCACAAGGATATAAAACCGGGGAACCTCCTGCTAACAACCAATGGGACGCTAAAAATATCTGATTTAGGCGTAGCAGAGGTATGTGAGAAGTGCAGCAAAGTCAGGAATGTGGGAACCATGGCATTCTCAATTTAGGTCACCTTTGTGGTGCCAATTGATTTATTGTGCATTTAAGCTTCTGTTCAACTTGTAGAGTGACTCTGAATATTGTAATTGACAAAACACTTGTTGATAACAGCACAAAACTTCTGTCCGGGAAGCACATAGAGGAAGACATCAATCTTAGACAAGCCCAAATGTGCAGTGAAATGGCAATAAGCTACATAACCTTATCCTTATTATATGAAGACTGTCTTAGCTAGGTAGGAGAGGTGTAAGAATTATCACTGTTGGCATATAGTTGCTGTAGTGACATGTTCTCATGGTATGTAAGTAGATGTTCAGTAGCAGAGTTTTCCCCTTTTGTTTCCCAGGGGAAACTTTTTTTCCTAACAGTTACAATTTGTTTGCCTTGGAAGTTTGAAACTAATCAGTCTCTTCTGCTGCAGGCATTGCATCCATTTGCAGAGGATGACACATGCAGAACGAGCCAAGGGTCGCCAGCATTCCAGCCACCAGAAATTGCCAATGGCCTTGACACCTTTTCAGGCTTTAAAGTAGACATCTGGTCCGCAGGGGTCACACTGTAAGTGCCTGTGCAGCATCCAGGAATTGCAATAAAAAATTACAAGCCCCCAAATAGCTTGGTCTTGTGCTATCTGCTGTCATCGCTGCTCTTCTGTATGTTGCTGGGGGGAGCAAGGAAGGGTGTATGTGTGTTGGTCCCTTCTTTGTATGGGTTTGTGTTCCCCAAAGTACTTGTAATTCTGAAGAAAGTAATCTTTACTCTCAGTGAGTAACTGCCAGCCATTTCTCAGCATCTGAGATGTACAGCTACTGTAATAATAGAAACCACAAATATCTCTAGTATTTATTTTTAAGTTTCTTCCAGCCTGTCAGGGAGATGTCTTAGTGGGTTTGACTCATGTGAATGAAGAGGCTGTGATAAAGGAAGGCTAAGTTTAAAGAGGCATTCCAAATACCGTCAAATACTCATCTTTTAGTTTCATCTTGGCTTCTTTCAGTTTACGTAGTCACATAAGAACTGAACACGTTCTGTGTGCTTTTTCTCATACAGCTTCTCCTTCTGCCTTTACAGATACAACATTACAACGGGTTTATACCCCTTTGAAGGGGATAATATCTATAAATTATTTGAAAACATCGGGAAAGGTGACTACACAATTCCAGAGGATTGTGGTCCTCCACTCTCAGACTTATTGAGAGGTGAGTCTCCCAGCTGACTCTTTAAGAGGGTAAAATTTATAGATGCAACAAATGCTCAGCTTGTATAGCGCCGGGGAGAGCTTCGTTCCAAGTATCCTGTGAAGATATAGGATTCTGTTAAAAAGGGAGGTTATGCTTATGAATCTTGTAAGACTTTGAAAGATCTTTAACACTGGTATTTTCTTGAGATACGCTAACCCCTGCATGGGTTGGTGTTGCTGCTCTATAAAGAGTTGGTTCTTGCGTTATGTTTCTTGTGCTCTGAGAAGCTTTTAAATCTGAAGACAAAGCCCACAAGAGGTTAAATTTAAAATGGCATCATAGCATTGATGCAGGTTTTGCAAGCGAGAACTGAAGTAAATTCCTTGCCCAAGCTTTCTATTATGTGCAATACTGAGTACTCAGGTTCTGCTGTCCTTCCTCATCAGCCTCTGCTCTGAATTTATTTGCTTCAGTCCCAGTTGTCATCTCCTTCCCCTCAAGTTTAGAGTTGCAAGGATATTGGAGCAAAGTGACTGGTGCCCACTTTTGCAACAGGGCTGTGGCAGAAACAGGAGTAGCACTTTCTGGGTGGAAGGAGAGGGTTGTGGTTTTTGTTTGTTGGGGGTTTTTGTTGTTGTTGTTGTTCCTGTCACTTTTTGCAATAGTTTGAGGCTTACTGTTGAACAGTCTCTACTTTTGAAAGCTGAATAGTCAGGGCAGCAGCTATGCTGTGCATAGCAGCCAACTTGGTGATGCCCATTTGGGAGCAGATAGGACGTGATTCTAGCACGCGGGAGATCCTGACCCCAGTTCCTGCTGCCTCATTGGCAGTGAAACAGCCCGGTGCAGCAGTGCTCCCCAGCCCTCAGCATGAGCTTTGACTTCAGCTGTTTATGAAAGATCAGACCTCATATTTGAAATGACGCTGTCTTGTTTCAAGTTTATTTTTCTGGTTCTTGTGCTACACGGGGTTAGGAGGTCAGTGTGGGTGAAGGGCTGTGCAGCACTGTGAGCAAACTGAGTCCGCTTCCCTTCCTCCTGTCAGAAGCGTTATCGGGTCTGCTTGTAACACGGGTGTTATCGTTAAACTGGGGGGTTGTGTACCGTGCTGTGTCCTCAACGTGGTCACGGTGCTGTTGCAGTTTGTGGCTAGGCAAAAGGTTAACAATTTCAAAGCGTTTTACGGCTGCACTTCATGCTACAAACGGCAGCAGTCGTGCCTCCGCAGGAAAGGCTGCGCTGCCTGTGGGCTCCCGGCTCCTGCGTAGATGGCTGCGAGGAGCTGCAGCTCCAGCCTGCACTCGCTTCCTTGCCCCCCGTAGGGTCACCTCCGCTGTGGGCCACGGCCCGGTGGGGTGCTGGGGACGTGGGCGTCCTTGCCGGGTGCTGGCCGGGTGCGGCGGCAGGTGGTGCTGTCTGTCCGGGCTCTGCCCACCGCTGTGTCAGTGGGGCTCCCCTCGTCCCCCCGCCACTGAGGAGGTGGCAGACCCCCTGCAATCCCACTCCTGGGAGACTCTTTTAGCTTATCTGGCCCCCCGTGCCGATTATGAAATAAGTTATTTGCATGTGTTTCAAAAAGCATTAACTAGCTTTAACAGCTTTCAGAAACATGACGTAAGGCATAAGCTTCAAATTGCACTCGGCGCAGCTGGTATCTTGGCTGTTCTGCTGAGACTAATGTGGCTACTGCTTACAGCCCAGCACTTCTGACTGATGCGTGTTTCATGTCGTATCCCCGTGCCCCAGGGAACGATGTCCTGATCTACATGTGGTGTTTGATTTGTGAATGCTGACTCAAAACACAGCCTTTTTTATGAGCCCAAATGGAGTAAATCCAGTGGTCCATCTAGACTGGCAGCCAGTCTTCTAAAGCATCCAGCAGAAATCATTTGAGGTTTGTTATAAGCCTCTCAGCTGCACTTAGTGTTGTCCCCCAGGGAAAATGAGTGTGGCAGTTGTTTCTCTTTTCTTATCCTGAGGATATTGATAGCTTAAAATCTTACACTTCATTAGCAGAATAACTCCCTTTGCAGTTCTCTTTCCATCCCCTGTATGAGACCTGGAGTCAGAATTTCCTACTCTTCCTGCCTCCTTTCAAACAGAGGAGCCTTGCACCTGATGCCCTTTGTCCATCTCTTACAGCCTGAGTTGCCTCTTTCATCCTAGCTGCTGTCTGTCTTCATCCCTTCTGTGTTTGGACACTACAGAGATGCAAGTTGAGTGCATTTGGTAGGCAGAGGAGCTTACCTGGGGGAAGATGTCTGTGTGTCTCTATCAACTTGATCCTGTCTTCCAGGGTGGTAGGAAGGGCTAAGGATTCCTTTTACTAGGCTCCCTCCATCCCATCTGAGAACACTCCCACCCCTCATCTTGTCGTATGCACCTGTTACACAGTGAAAGCTGGCAAAAACTCCTGATATTCTCCTTGTTTGGTTTGACACACTTTTTCCAGTGGTTAGAGTACCCAGTGGACCAGAGGTGGTTGAATTACGAGTGGGATTGCCCTGGCTCCCTCCGCTCTGTGGCGGCCTAAGCGTCTTGACAGCCCAGCAGATAGCAAGACATCTGCTGAAGACAAGGGCAGAGCCTTGCAGTGGTGATACTACGTAGCTATGGTGACAAAACCAGAATGCTTTATTTAGTTCATGCTTTTCCTCCAGAACATCTGCATTTCCTGGTAGGTGCCTGCTACTTCTGCAGCAGGTTGAAGCTGAATCAAAAGCCTGCAGATCAGATATTGTCAATGGCTGTCTCATGCTTTTGTATCAGCAGCACAGACACCCACAGCTCAGCTCTATCTCACTAGAGACTTCGTTTCGCCTTTGCATTGCTTTTAAAGACTCTTAAAGCACTCTGCAGTGCTGCAAGTATTTGTCCTGGTTTTATTGTAGGGAAGAATTCAGTATGCTGCAAAGTGCGTATTTCCTCTCTGGCTATAAGTGCTCTGTTGTCCACAGTACCAGTCTGGCTGTGAAGCAAACACTAGAATACACTTTTTAAGGTTTTTCTGTTCTTCTGTTGACTACTTTTTTTTTTTTTTTTTTACTTTTTCTCCCCCTTGAGCTTGTTTTTTATTTCTTTGTTCCTCTTTCCAGAAGAAGCAGAGTTTAGAGGACTGTAGCTTCTATGGTATTTGACTTGTAAAGACTTGCATGACAGTGTATTTCAACAGATTAGTTGGGATGCTGCTCCTCTTTGTCTCCCTCATCAGGGATGAAGCTTTATTTATACTTTTAATGGATGGAAGAGAGAAGGGCTAGTACTGTTTTGGCTTCTGTGTGTACAGTCAGTAAAGATGTGTCAGAGTAGAAGCATTTATAAATAGCCTTAAGGTTCTTCTGTCACCACAGACTGCACATGACTTATCAACTTGTATGCAGTTTGCTTCCGGAAAAGAAAAATATAAAAGGTCAGCTTTTCTTCTTCCTTTTCTAATATACCTTTACTGAAAAAAGAAAGCTCTGAGACTGCAGTCTCTGCATTAAGCATCTGGATTGATTTCCAGGCTCTGCTACAGACCCTTGTGACCAGGGACAAGTTGGTTAGTTTCTCAGCATTTTGTTTTCTCACTTCTGTGTAACTGCCATGACCTTTACTACAGGGATGGTGAGAGCATGTGCATTCTGATGACAGTGGGGTGCTTTAATTCTGTGGTAGCAGGGAGTCCCCGGAGCCAACAGTCAAGCAGGCTGGTGTCTATAACCCATCCAGTGGCAAGTATTCCGCATGTGTTTGATCAAAGACTCAAGATTTGCCTGCAGAGGGAGTTTCTGGTCAGAATGCCTGGCTATGCTTGCAGAGGATGAAGGAGAAGGAAAAAGTCCTGTCTCATTTTACAAATTGGACTTATACTGCTTTTATATTGGTTGTTTTAAATGTTGATCCAAGTTGGAGACTTGGAAGTGAAATCCAGGTTAAGTTCATTAACTCTTGCTGTTAGATTTCTTTCCTGCTTCTCAAACAAAATACCTAAGATTGTGCTGTCTGCTAAAAACTAGATATTCTACCACATGATGTAATGCTATGCTTGTTCAGGATCATTGAAGTGTGTGGGCTGGAGTCTGTAAGGAGCTTAAGGCAGGTTTGTGGTCTCCAATTTCTGGATTGCCACTCGACATAATTTGAAAGGGGTTTGAGGCTGCCAGCATGCTGTAATGGGCACAATATCCCATGTATGGGCACAGCGAATCCTTCTGAAATACCACGGGAGCAGAGGTTTGTGAGTTAGGCGTCCTCCTGAAGAATCGCCCTGTTACAGCATGTCTCATCTTTACTCGCAGATAAACTGCGTGGAAATCTTTACCGTAAATGGTAGAGAGTATGTGTGGTCACTGTGGGCAGACACTCTTAGATGACTTGACTGGTGAATAGTACATGATGTTTTGTCTTCAAGTTTCTTTTCAGTACAGGACTTCAGCCACAGAGCTGCCATGAGTGAGTCACAGAGCTGAATGCATGAATGCACATTTTCGGAGATTGGACTTTCCATTTTCTTTCAAGCATTGCCCAAAATACAGTCCTTTTTCATTAAAGTAAATACTCTTTTTGGTCAATTATCTTCTTTATGCCTTTTTAATTGCTTGAGAACAATGCAGCTCTCTGCACCGTAGCTATTTGTAACTGTGCTGTTAGGCCTCTCAATAATTTACTTTAGAATTTTGTCCTCTGCTTGTACCAATTTCATCTGGTAAATGCCTAAATTTCTTTGTTAGCCCTGTCATTCCTGAAACAGTATTTGAATTGCTGCACATTTATTTTTTCCTTTGGTCAAAGTGAGCTGCTTATGAGGGTGCTCCAACTCCTCTTATGCAGCACCCTAGTGAAATTAATCCCAAACTGAAAGTGCAAGAGCCTTGAGACAGTCCCACTGTATTTCAGATTTCTATGAAGTGTTTCTAGTTGTATCTGCTTGGATGTGCAGAAGTTTATCCTGAACTTGAAAATAACAAGCTGCGTTCCAAAAACACCTTGAAATGTGGTCTTTAAATAAATAAACTGGGGGGATGGGGTGGTGTCCTGACTTACCTGTTTCTGATCACATTAATAAGATAACCTAGCCAATATGTGCTTTGGTGTCCCCTAGACTTCATATAAGATCTCTTTGCAGTCCTATTTTGTTTAAAAAAAAAAAAAGCCAACACATCAGGGCAGCTCAGCTGTGAAACTACTGTCTAATAATCTTATTAATAGGTTATTTAATTAGGTGTGGGATTTTTTTCTCTGAACCACCTTCCCATCTTGTTTTCCAATTATTATTTTTTTTTCTTGAAAGGTGAGGAGAAATTCCATCCGAATGTGAGAACTCCCTTACTGCAAGGGTGGGTGAGCACTGGAAGAGGTTGCATAAGGGGTTGTAGAGTTTCCACCCTCAGAGATGTTCAAAACGTAGCTGGACACAGTCCTGGGCAAGCTGACCCTGCATTGAGCAAGAGGTTTGCACTAGGTGATCTTCAGAAGTCCCTTCCAACCTCAGCTGTTCTGTGGTTCTGAGCAGGCTGCAGGGACTGCTAGGGATGTGTGTTGGAGTACAGAAGAAAGGAGGAATGCATGTTTCAAGGACCTGTGTTGTGGAGAAGGTCCCTGATAAAGGCTATGTTCAGTGTTAAACTGATAATTTTTTTTTTTTAACTGTAAGGGAGTTTGTTTTGTAGCGCTCAGTGAAAAAAGGAGGGCTTTCTCCAGCACCAGTTCATTAACAACGGCTAAAGTGAGGAAACAACTTGGAATTAGCCCTGCAAAAGCACCTAAATGTTGTATTACAGGTGTTGCAGCACTTTGTAGGACAGCAAGATTCAGGTTCAAATCCCTTCTCTGCTGAAGATGGTTCAACCATATCTTCCCTTCTCTCACCCTTACTGTAAGACAATCTCAAAATACACTTTTCAGTGGCGTTCCTCAGTGGCAGACCTAGCAGCTGAGCTGTTCAGCTTTTGGCACTGTTGCTGGCATTAATCACCTCCTGCCGCATATGGTTTTGGTCTGTAGCTGCAGCCTGGCCTGCTGGTTGCTTGTTTACAGGGCTTTAGCCTATTTGGGGGAGAAGATACCAGAGATAAGGAACTACTGTCAGGGTTTAGAGCTCTCGAGCAGGGAGTTCTTGCTGTAGCTCTAGTCGAGCTCAGCCATGTAACTCTAGTATAGCCGTATGGTGGTTTGTATGGTCTCGGCAAGGCAAGTATAAATTTCCGGTGTGCTCTGTCTAAAGTGCTCTGAAGCGTTGGGCTCTGAAGACTCTAGTGCCTTGAGTTCATGAGGCCAGATGCCTGTGATGCACTTGACCCTCTCAAACCTGGAGAGTTCTTCCCGTGTTTTTAACCTACTTCATAGTGATGTAATGTGCATCAGTAGTGACCCCATCTGCTGTCATCAGTACTGATAAACCTTTACATATTGCTATGGCAAACTGTATTTTGGTTTCTGGGGGGAAAATAACTTCGGTCTTTCCACACTATACCTTTTCTTTGGCCATATTCATTACTGTTAGTAATGTGATACAAACTGAACTGACGAGGAAGATGTTCTGGATCAGCTTTTGTTATCACATGATGCTGTTGGTGATTTATCTCTTCTATTGCCTTTGTTCAACAGTATTGCAGGAACTCATCTGCAAGGCCCTTGCAACTTCTTACTTGAACTACAATGTCTCTTTCCAGCCCTCCCTTACTAAGTGTCCATCCAAATGTATCTCCCATCCTTGTGTTTTCACTGTGTCCTTGTATTGGCTCTCCCCAGCACTCTGCATTGTTTGCTCCTAGTCCTGACTTTCTTAACTCCTGTTTGACAGTCTGTTCTGCTTCCTAGCCTTTCTTTCCTTTGGGTTGCTGGAGATGGGATCCTCCTGTTCTCTTACCTCTTTCCAAAACCTTACTCTTTGTGCTACCTGTGCAAGACTCAACAGTGCTAGTGCTTCAAGAGCAATAAGGGGGTATCATCCAGTAAAAGCAAAATTCTTTGTAACGTACAGCAGTGAGACTTTGTTAACATTCATTAGATGAATATATTCTTGGAACCTTCATTGGAGAATATCTTGGATGCTGCTGTTTGAGACTTGTTAGGTCCCATTGGCTAGTTTCCAAAGAATGGCAAAATTTGCTACTTCCCTTCTGTTAAGTTTTGAAGCTTTTTGAAGACAGTGGAGCAGAGTGGGCATCTCATGAGTCAAAGGTATCCACCTCCCTCTTTCCTAGAGAGAATACAGATAAGCTACTTTTCCTCTCCCCACCTCTTCTCATCCCCACCCCAGTTATCTTAGCAGATGATGCCAGAAATCAACCTCCTGGCTAGGGCAAAAGGATGGACAGTAGGATTATTTTTTTTGTCGGTTCTCCCCAGCTGTACTTCCAGAATAGTTTCACTAGACTAGAGTTTCTGGGATGCTGAATAACTGCATATATGCTATGCCTAAGGCTTTGGCTCTTCCATGGAGAAAGTTCAATAGCATTATCTGTGAAATGCGAAGTCTTGATGCTCTTTGCCTGGAGACATGCTTGGACTTGGATCCTGGATCCTTGGATCCAGGGCTGTACCAGCCTCTGTCCCTGCAGTGTGAAGGAGGGAAAGGTCATATCCACTTTGCAGGTGGGGAAACTGAGGAACAGACTTGATCAGGTAGTCAGCAATGGAGCTGGGATTTTGTGCTGAGCTTCCTGTGACTGATGCAGCAGATTCTTCCTGGAGGTAAAGGCTCCCTAAGCTGCCAGGAGGACTGGACACACCAGTCACTGTTGGGGGAGGGAGGTGGGAGGGAAGGGTAGAGCTTTATGCTTCCTGCCTTCAACTTGGCTGAGAGCATCTGTGATCACACCTGGACTTTTTTTCCTTCTTTTCAGGGATGCTTGAATACGACCCAGCCAAGAGATTTTCAATACAGCAGATAAGGCAGCACAAGTGAGTGTTCAGCTTCTTCCTATTAGTCATTCTCTTTCTGCTTCTTATGCTAATGTACCTGTGCTATTGCTCTCAACTCATTTTTCCTTTTGACAGCAGACACATGGAAGTCACTAGATATCCTTCCTCCAGCTCTGCTGGAGCTCTGGCAACCTCTACTTGGCTTTTTTTCCTCCTATTAGAGCATCCGGTTAAAGCATTTGAATTGCTAACCGGTAAATAATGAATATGTTGAAAATATGTTTCCAGCATGACTGGTTCTTGAGAATTAAGGGTTCTGGATAATTTTTTTCAGAGGTCAGCTAGTACTAATGGAGCAGAAGAACAGGGATTCCTTAAGGCTGGATTATTGAACTAGGACTGTTTAGTAATGTGTGTTAGTTCTGGTTTTCTGGACAGTCTGGTGACAGAAATATCCCTTGGTATTTGCTCCATATGGAATCAGTATGTGGAGAAGCATTCCAGGACAATAGGAAATTTTTTTCTTTCTCTTTAATGTCATATTCCTCCCTCCTCCATATCCTCCCCCTTTATCCTTGCCATTGTCTGAGGGGGGGAAAGGCCCCGTTATCTCTGAGGTTTGGGTTTTTGTTGGTTTTTGTTTTTTTTTTTTTTTTTAAAAGGATCTGTTTGAACATGCTGCCTCTGAGCAGAGATTTCCTGGGCGGATAAAAGTACAAGAACAAAAAGCATCATAAGGATGCTTCATCGCGGAGGCTGCATTAGCTTATCTCCTATTTGAATAGGAAGTGCTTCTGAGGACATGCAGAGCTGCCTGCTGGACTGCAGCTGCTCGGCAGAGGTCCTGCCTACAAGCTTGCCCAGAAAGCTTTTGGGAACCTTGTAAAAACAAAGCTCTGATCCTGGAAGGTGATGGGCCTGCTTTGTGCTGCCTGCAGGCAGGAAGAGTGCTATTTTCTTGTGTGTCTGGAAAAAAACAGCAGTGGTAGCCATGTGCTGTCAGATGATGATCCCTGGTAGATGTTATGGCATGGAAGGCATCTGCAGGAGCCACAGAACAAAACCTGACAGGCTTGAACTGCACTGGTGTTCTGCAGAGGAGCAACTGCGACCTACCCCTGACGAAGATCAAAGACACTGGGGAGGCAGGTCTTATGTAGCTGCCTGGTCAATTAATTAAGCAGTCAGGCTGGCTCTTTTAATAGTAGCCAAGCACTGTGCATTGGTTGTTTCACTGGGTCTGGGAGATGATAGGAGCAGGCATTTGCTTTTCAAGACTGCCTTTCCCCATGCACATGCCTCCCAATAATACTGGGCCATAAAAGAGACTGCTTGGGGCTGGCCTTTTAAATGCTGTGTGGCATTTAAAGCACCATATAGAGCTGGTCTTCGAAACAATAGCTCCTGCTGTTACTGACTGTCCTGCCCTCTACCACTGAGTACTGGAGCGCTTCAAGCTAGACAGCAAAGCACTGTATGCTTTTGTACTTCATAATGAAGTAGTTCTCCTGTTCATTACAGCTAGTCCTAGGGTGGTGATCAGCTTGCCACACAGTCAAACCAATGCTTGGTCAGTAAGCACTGTAAAGAGTACCTTCGTAGGTGTTGAGAAAAGGGCTGAAAGCACTTTCTATGTTATCAATGCTGAGGGTCCAAAGGCTGCAGCGAACTGCCCCTAAGCTTGGGGCAGTATAGTTGGTTCTCATGTGTCCCTATCTGCTAGGTGTTTGAGCTAGTTATCCAGCTCTACATACTTGATTTTATACTTCTCCCATGTGGCAGTGAGTTTTTGTGTCAGCTTTGCCCAGCTGGAAGCAAAGAGGTTTCTCTAGAGACCCTGCCTGTAGTTAGAAAGCAGGAGAAACTAGAGCATGCTTCTGGCATGGAGGGCAGTCGCAAATCTCCCATGCTCTATAGGCACAGCCTGCCCTCTAATTGGGCACAGCTGCTGGTGGTGAGGCTTTTCATCTCATAGCACTGAGTGCTGAAGAAAGACTCTACCTGCAAAAACAGGAGCGTTTCCAAGGCTTAGTCTCTTATTAGTTTTCTGTGAGCTTAGCCAGTGCTTCTTAACAGGCTTTTCTCCCCTATTAGTAATTGCCTCCTTCCTCCTGCTGTGGCATCCTAATAATTACATCAAGCACAGCAGAGCTTGCAGCCTTGGGCTTTGGATGTGTCTGTCCATCTCCTTTTTGTAGAGTAGCATTGTGCTAAAGAATCTAGTGTTTGGTTCTCTTGGCTTTTCTTTAAATAGAAGAGAAGCTTAGCCCTTATGCTTAACCTGACCCTGATTTTTTTTTTTTTTTTTAAATTGAACAAAGCAATCAGAAGGACAGCAGGTAGCCATTCAGATAGTCAGAGGTTTTTGGAAAGCATTTTAGTAAGAAAGACTTGATTTCTAGAATCCTTGGATTTCTAGTGTGTGGGGGAGTAATAGTCATTAATGATTTTGGGTTTCTCTACACTCTTCCCACAAAAGCATGTGTTAAGGCACAGGAACTAGACTATAGAAACATCAAGCGACTTACCCGGGCTGCCCTGCTGAGATGGATACTGGCTCAAACCAGAATTACCCAGTGCCTTTCCGTGCTGCTGGAAGTCTCCTTTTATGTCTTTGAGCTGATGTTACTGGTGACTCGCTCACACGGACAGTTGAGATTATCAAAGTGCACTGAAAATCAAGAGGAGTAGCCCCCATGTCCTGGGCAGTGTTTCTTGCACTGGAGCCAAACTCTGCTAGACCAGGCCTCATGTCAGTGTGTTGGGAAGGGGCTGTGTTCCTCTGTCCTGTGGGGAAGGGTGATCCCAAAGGAAGTGTCACAGAGCAGGTGTCCTGTGGCTGTGGAGCTGGGTGCTCAGGATCCATCCAGAGCTGGATAAACAGTTCGCATTTCACCTTCCATAAGTCATATTTATTGCTCTTGTAGTGGGATCAAGGATAAAAGGCTTAATCAGTGGGTCAGGGGAAACACTGGGGAAGTATTGAGTGTTGCTCCGTGCAGCAAATAGAGCTGCAGGAGGCAGAGAAGGCAACCAGGCACGTGTTTATTGCCCAGCGATGGTAATTCTGCCATTCCTCCCTTTATTCTTGTCAGCTACTCCAAATTCTTTTATTCCCTGTAGTGGCAGCCCTGTCTGAAGAATGCTGTAGGAAGAGTCTGCTTAGTTTTATACCTGCCAGCTGCCTTCCTCCTCTCCTCCCATCTGTCAGTAAACTCTTGCATCAAACTCATGTTTCTGCACTTTGTTTTAATTCAGCAGGACAAAGCTAAATTCTTTTCTTCTTTGCTTTCAGAGGCTTTTCAAACCTAGTCAGTCTGTGCAGTGCAGACCTACGAGTTGTAAATTGAAATGAATTAAAACTTTCTCAGCCTGTCATCTAAGAGTTTATGAACTGCCAGAAGCCCACCCCTGAATAACAATGAAAGAGCCTTGAAACCTGCTCTTCCCAGAAGGATCTGAATAGGATGATGTTCAATGGAAAACTGACACTTTTAGTTCACCTCTGGATATTTTGTACTCATGGGGTGGGGGTGGGGGGCAGTGAAGAAAAGCTGCCAAGAGCGCGGGAGTTAGCAGCCTGCTCCCCGTAGATTAGTCACCACCTCCTCTCTACCCCGTGGTTTTGCTGAAGGGCTTAATGCTTCTACACTGCATTTTGTAACTAATTCACTGACCCTGCTGCAGCACTTAAAGTGATGAAGTGGATGCAGAATTCTACCTCTGTCCCTTGTTTCCAAGGCAACCATCTTGCCTGCCTTCTCCAGAAGTGTCACACTTAATTTGTTCAGTCATAGATACCATTGCAGGAGTTTATGCAAGGAAGGGAAGGCACTTCCACCTTGTATTAGTGGAGGTGCAAATTAACCTGCTGGCCTAGTGTCTCCCACTGACCTCCTGGAGGCTGCTGTGCCACCTTCCCAGGTGCTTTTGCTTACCCCAGAGAGGCTTGGAGGGTAGCTTTTGGGTGCTCTGCCATGCTGTGCAAACCCTGCGTACCAAAGCCGTTGGAAATCTCTGTGTTGCCCCTGTAGATTCCTTTGCAGGTGCTGAGTATGCTCCTTGACTTCTGTGCCTGAATCTGAGGGAGTGAGAGGGGGTTCCCTTTACCTCTGCTGCAGCATGTATACTCATGGGCTTTTACCATCCCTTGTTCGTGGTGTCATGCAGTAATCTGCCCTTGGCGGGACACACGCAAAAGCTCTCCCCCCTCTCCTTTCTTCCTGAGGCACCTGGGTCTGCCTTCCTTCCCTGTGGCAGGCACATGGAAGGAATCTTTGGTTCTTCTACCCATGTTCTGCAAATCTGTTTCATAATGCAGCTGCATATGGGGTGTTAAATGAATGTGAGTCTCCATCTGCACAGAACACCTCTCCTCAGAGGAGTCTGAACTGTCACCTTTGGCCCTAGCATCAGCTAGGGGAAAACTGCTTCTCTTCCTTACTCACTTCTATTTTTTTTTATGAACCTGACTTAACTTAGACATCTCTTGACACTTACAGGAGTTGGAGCAGTGATTGTGGGGACGCTGCTATATATTTATTGCTAGCCTGTGTTGTCTTTACCCAGGGCATACTGTTGTGTGCCTTCCATATTTGTCTGCAAGAGGACTGAATTAAACTGGAACGCTGTTAGTTGCTTCTTGTGGTGATGGTGACCTTCCAGTAAGTGTGAAGCCCTTACATGGTATCATGGGAGGTGGAGAATCATTCATAACCAATCCTTGCTGGCAGGGTGGTGATCTGCAGCTTGGCATCTGGTTTCAAAGAAAATTGTCCATATACAAAACAAGCAAGCTAAAATATTTGTGACCTAGAATGGGAAGTGAATTAGCTGTAAGTATTTGGAAGCTGCAGCTGTGCTTACTGATTCCTATTTTAACCTCGCTTATACCAGAACTTGAAAAGAGCAGGGTGATGACTTCTGATGTAAAATTCAAGCTTGGAAGCTGCAAACCAGACGGGCTTATCAAGCACTGGTCAACCCAGATTCCTTTTTTCACTCAGTCCTTGACCCTTGCTGTCTTATCTCCCTGTAGATTACAGCAACCCATCTGGATGCCACTTCTTAACTGGCAGGATCACAGTTAATACTTGTGCCACTGCTGTCTGGAGTTCCATGCTTTGCAGGCACGCTCAACAACCTTGCGAAGTATTAAGAAACAATCTCTGTTTCAAAGGGCTGGGAGTGGTCACGAAACATTTCACAGACCAGAGAGGAATCTGCCTCTCCCGGGGGCTATCTGGACAAGGGGCGCTTTTGAGATCTGCAAAAGCTTTTCTTCTCCCTTAGTGTTAAAGCAGCAGTCTGTGAGCACCAGGTAAATGGCTATGTTTGTGCCAGTGTAGTTGGCTCAGAAAACATCAGTGAAACTGTTTGGGAATAAATGGTGAAATAGAGCACTCTGTCAGTGGCACTCTAATCCAGGCTGTGTTTTAGGGTCAGTGGTGAAGGCAGGGTGAGGAGGGACTTTATCTCACCTGCATCGCTGACTGATGGGGGAAGTTGCATTGTGGGAGAGTAGCTGCTTTCTGGCTTAGTCAGTGGCCAGTAGCTTCTTGAGCCAGATCAGGGCATTTGATGGAGCCAGTGGTCCTCAGCTGAAGAGCAAATCTTCACTAATAACATTTAGCACCAGTGCAGAAAGCAGAATGTCTGTCCCTGCTGGAAAATTGCTTGCCAGGAAATACTCTGCTACTCCATACAGAATTGCTTGAGGCTCCTTCCAAGAGGTCTTTGATTTTTCTTAGAACCTCAATGAATTTTTCTCCTCACTCTATATCCTCATTACCATATATGCATATGCAAGTATTTGAAATCACCTCCCAGAGGATGGAATCATTATGACTAGAGTACAGTGATTCAGGTTTCTGCTGTTAATAAAAACCTATTTTTACTCTCCTGGTAAGTAGGACAGAAGGAAAGAAAGAGACAGAGCTGAAATACAGCAAAATAAAAACACTAGTTGCTACAGACTTCTAGGCTTTCTCCCTTTAAAATACTCCTTTTGATAGCAGTCATTCTGATCTCATTTGTCCTGTATATTCTATTCTCCTTAGGTCCCTGGCGTTTACTTTGGATCTCTCTAGCTCCAGTGCCCCTGGCAAAAATAGCTGGTGGCTGTGTTGGCTCTTCTGTTCCTGTGCTAGATGATCCTGCCAGGTTGGATCAGCCTAGGCTGAATTTGCTATTTTGGCAGTCACTTTCTTGATGAAAGCAGTCTCCCAAGGAAAAGAAATCAAATGATCAGATTAGGAGTGCTGTGTGCCACGCACATCACCAAGGAAGCCATCCACAGGATTTGCTAAAACTGTTGGCCAGAAAATCTTGTTGTGTTGGATCTGCTCACCTCCTGCTAGTCCAGTAGCTGGGATGACCTTTTACTTAACTCTTGTAATGCTACTTCATGAACCAGAGGTCATACTTGACAAATTAGATCTGCATTTAGTTCTCTGTCACTTTTCTCCGGAGCAGGAGACTGACTTTAAAACTCAATCGCTACAGAGAAAACAGTTCAAAGATGCTAATTGTGAAGCAGGGTTTCTGGATAAGGGTTCACTCCTCCTTTGAATCCTAGCTGATTTGTCCCAATAGTTACATTTTTATTTGTTTATCTCCTAACTCCTTGCTTTTGCTGGATAGTTTTGTTAGAATGCCGCTTTTTTTTTTTTCCAGGTCTACTGTCAAAGCAATGTAAGACTAGAACAAAAGTATAATTACAGTTCTTCTGTGCAGGAGGTGTATCCAACCCTCACTTCCTAAAATTAATTTGGAACTGGAGTGATAAAAAAACAGATGGCTCAGGTTTATAAGAGCTCTTTGGTGACTGGCTTTGGGCCTTCCTCAGTGGTTATTAGCCAGAAGTTACTGGATGCCTGTGCAAACTATGGAGGGGGAAGCACTTATGTCACATCAGGCTTGTCTAGGGCATCAGTAATCAGGCCAAGAAGTGAGTATGTGATGAGGGGATAATTTTAAATCTTGCTCTGCTTTTGAGGTGTGTTTTCAGAGAGCCCTTAAGTTTCTTCCTAAAGCAGCACCCTTTTATAGCCTAAAGTAAACTTTCAAAGCAGGGGAGAAAAGCTTAGACTTTCTAGACTGCCTCCTGCTGTGAAAGACTCTGAATGTCCCTTTGTGCAGGTAAGTGGCATCTACATAATATTTAGCAAGGTGAGCACAAGAGTGCAGTTGATCTGGTGAGGCTTTTCTTTCCTTTGTTTCTGTGCAAAGACCAGGAAGAATATGTCCCAGTGGCTTAACTGACATCCAGCTCACAGCATAAAAATACAGGGGGTTGATATCGGTGCCAATTCAAAAGTTTATCAGGGAAGCAGGCTGCAGTTCAGGAGATTGTCCTACATGTGGGAGGTTTTGATGCTTTCTGACCCTTCCTTCGTGTAGAATGACCCTCCAGGGCATGGTGTGAGTAACAGCCTAATGAAGTGCCTCTGTAGGACAGCCTTTCTGCTAGCAGGGACAGCCAGCTGCTTGGCACACCACCTTCAAAGGCAGCGGAACAACACCATTTATAGAGGAGGGAGCAATGGATGGCCATCGCCTGACCTTTTCATTTGCTAGCCACAGGCAGCTGATTCTCCCTGCTGCAGGACATATTTCAGGGGGAACAAGGAGTAGCAGGAGGGGTGTGGGTTGGAAAGGCATGTTAGAAGTACCTAGGTCTGGAGGAACGTCTGTTCCCACCTGCATTCAGGAGAGGATCGCTAGGAGCGTGGAGGCTCCAGCAGTACTTCTAGGAGATTTTCCGTGCCCACATGCAGTGCTGATAGATGTCCCAGAGACAGTCTGGTGTTGGAACCCTGCTATGAAGGTGCGATAAAAATGTAAGAGGCCACCCGTATGGCTTCTGAGATGCTGATGTGATGCAAGCCTGTTGGATTCTTGATCTGATTAAGAACAGCTTTCAGAGTCGATATCCTTTACTGGGCAGATGGCAGCACTATGGCTACTGGTGTTAATGGTAATAGAAGTCCCTTGAGGCAGAGGTGGGATAAAAAGATAGAGTATAAGCATTTTTGCTGTGGCCTTGTTGAAAACTGCCTGTTAAAGGAGCTTGTGAGTAAATACCACTCTCCTTAGGCTAACATTCTGCAAACTTTCTTTTGTCTTGTGCTGGATTAGCCTCAACTTTAGGCTAGAAGTTTTTCCTTTGCTGCTTGCTTTGACAATACAACTCGAGAGCTCTAGCAGCTCTGCTAATGTAGGTAGTTTGGGCTTGAGTTGGTGATGGAGAAAATGTTCCTGCACTCTGTTTCCAGGCCCTAAGCTGCCCTTCTGTAGATGTCTTGTGCTCCAGTGTGTCTTGCAGCAGACTTCAATATGCTAACAGCTGGGCAGACTGTTAGTTTCTCCTTAGCTGACAAAGCACCCAGTGGATGGAGCATCTCATGGAGTGGCGTACACGGCTGTTGGTATCCCTGCAGTGTCGTTGGCAAGACAGACTTGCCTTTCTTGACGCTTGCCTCTCTTGGTTATTATACATTAAAAAACCTGCAGTGGCATAAAACTGGCTAGGAAGTTTTCCATAAACAAACTGCACATACCTTTGAATATTGGGGTGGGATGGGGCCATCTCTTAGTGGCAGGGATTTCTCCATGCCTTCTGAAAAGCAAAGCTGTACTGATGAAACTCTGCTCTTGGACTCTTTGCAGTTGGTTTCGTAAGAAACATGCTCAGGCAGAGGCTCTGGTGCCCATACCTCCCAGCCCAGAAACAAAGGACAGGTGGAGAAGTATGACGGCGGTGCCTTATCTGGAAGATCTGCATGGCTACAATGAGGAGGAAGATGATGACTTGTATGACATTGAAGATGATATCATCTACACTCAGGACTTCACAGTACCAGGTAGGAGAGAATGATGCTGGGATGGGTAGGGCAGAAGTGGCTTTTGTTTGTTTGTTTGTCTGTTTAAAGCTTTTTAGGAAAGGCCTCGAGGTCTGAATAATCATTTCAGGAGTGGAGGAGACTATTGATTATTAAGTGGTGTGAGTGACGCATAGTGAGTGAGCTATGATGCTCCGGACGCCTTGGTCCTTTATTTGATCAACCAGGATGCCCCTTCCTGCGTGTTACCCATATGCCAGTTTCCTTCCTTCATCCAGTAATAGCTTGTTCCTGGTGGACTCTGTTGTTTAGCACATTGAATTCTTTTGGCTAGTTTTGCTAGACTGAGTTATTTTGGAGCAGAGCCCTAAAATGACTCAGTGTTCAGAATAGATGGCACATCTGGGGAAGAAGCATGCTTGTAGCCTTACACTGAGACCTTTTTTCTGCTCCAGTCTCGGTAATTATCTCGTTACAGAACTGCTTCTTTCTTTATTAGGGATTTCCTGTTGTTTTAAGGTAAGCCGACTAGTAAGTACAGGGGCGTGTGCGGTTTTAACCACGCAGTTCTTACAAAGTGGTGGTAATCAAGTAGCTTTCCTTCTTTGGCCTCTCTACCTGTAAGCGATGTAGCTTTGGAGCAGGAGGCTGAAGGGCATGTCTGTGGTAAGACTAAAGACAAAGACTGCTCAGCTTTACAGTCACTGCAGCAGCGGTACTGCATGATCAAGGCAGCAGTTTCTTTGTCTTGCTGCCTGTGTTCTCACTGCCTACATCAACAAAACATGAGTTTCTAGGTTAATTGCTCCAGCCTAGTTTATTTTGGAGGGAAGGTTTCAAGTACTGTTTGTAAGGATGCTGATTTACTTTACCACAGTGTGATTAGAGTTACCTGTGACTGACCTTTCCTTGTGATAAAGAAAGCCTAAGTTTCTGTAGTTCAAGACTAACCAAACTAGTTTTTCCTTAATGATGGCCTGGTGGGCTTATGTGGACCTGGGTAAAAGCAAGGTCTGGTTTTACCACATCTTGCACCTCAAGACCTTGTTTTTCTCTCGGTTTCCTGGTTAGGCAGAAATTGCTTTTTTGAAGCACCATCATGGAAGAATAAAATGTCAGGCCTTGAATTGTAATGAGCCTCAAATTGTACCCAACGCTCAAAATTTCTTTGGGCAACAACTTGAAACAAGGTTGGCTTCCCAGGCAGCGCCTTCCAAGGGGAGAAGGGGAGAGGCTGCTTTGAGCCCAACTCACAAAGCCAGCGCTTTGCTCCGTGCTGGATGACATCCTTGGGTAACAGTCCCCAACAGGGTGGCTGTTCAGATGTTCAGCCAAACGGATATGTAGGTGGGTCAGAGGTGGAGCCTGCCAAGATGGAGGGAGTCTCATCAAAGTGAAATAGATCTATTTCCAAGTGCTGATTCACTGGTGACAGTTGGGTAATTTATAACCTTTTCTAATAGAACTAATGTCCCAGTGCCAGCTGGGTGACCTGCAGAGCTCCGTCCTTTGCTCTCCTCTTACGTCCTGCAGACTTTTGTGCTAGAATCTGACCGAGGCCAGGCCTTTCTCTCACAGCTTAGGGGAGGCTTTTTGAAAGGAGGGATCCTCTTAAAAATGCGATAGACTCACTGAAGCATGTACTTGATTGCTAGGTCCTTTCTAAGTGCGGAAGCAGGAAAGAAGAGGACTTGCCAGATGTGTTCCCTGTTGTCAGAGGTTAGCCATTTTCCTCTGCAGGAGCTCTCGCTGGGAACAGCCCATGCATAAGTGCCCAAGATGTAATCCTGCAGAAGTGTTGGGGCTGGAAGCTCCATCACAGACAGTGGGGCCTGAGTGCAATGATGAGGCTGCCGGGCTTGAAAATCCATAACCAGCATTACTTACATCCCTTTCTAATTCTGCATTTTCCTTTCTGAACTGGCTTCAAGGCAGAAGGAAGGTACGGTTGGTCTATGTGTGCCTGTAACTTCCCTTGAAGGGCCAGCCTTCCAAGAGGATAACCTCTGTGAGAGTGGATCTCTTGCTTTTAGTACTTGACTATCCCACAGCCAACCCAAGAGTCCACAGGACAGTCTGTTACTGCTTTTTTTGGCGTCAGTCTAGAGAATAAGCATGTGCATGTCTAACAGTGCTCTGTTGCTTCCCTGTGCATTCCCAGCTGCAGAGGAGGAAGCTGAGGCAGGGCTTAGAGGGCAGAGTGGAGCACTGAGCAGTCATGAGAAGCTGTTTGGAGAGGAAGCCATGCTCCCATCGGCCATGGGCACAGAAGAGGAGCATGAAGCTTAGCCTAGGCCCCAAAGCCACTGCCCTCTTGGGCTTCCCAGGGCCTGAGCTAATGGCAGTGACTGGAGAGTGCAGGATCATCTCCTTGCTTCCCCCAAGCTTCACCAGGATCCTACGGATCTCCACGACAGTTGTTCTATTTCCAAAGCAGATAACTTTGTTCTGTGAGGGAATCATTCTTTAGTTTTTGGCTTTGTATTTTTAAGCAAGGTGTAGCTGTAGGGGTTCAGCATGCTGCAGAGGAAGATGGTTTGTGACCCCTTTCAGAGTGGGTTACTCGGCTTGTGAAATCCAGCCCATTCCTGCAGACCTGCCCCACAAATGATATTGTACAGAAGATGCATTCCTGTCTGTTCTCACTCTAGTTAAAAATGTTTTGTTTCTCTTTAACTTTTCCAGTGGTGATTAGCCTGCGTTGCTGTCTGGTTTACACACTTCAGTGTGATTAAAAAGTGGAAGCTTAGGCAGAGTTTCAACCTCAGAGAGTGGGTGTGTGTCCAGCAGGCCCAGGACAGAGCTGTCTGTCCTGTTTGCTGTTGGGGGTCCCTGGCCTGCGGCGCTGCAGCTGGACGCTGCAGGTTATCATCTGCATTTGGAAAAAAGACCGTGTTCTGCCCTTCCTCTGAAGAAGAACAGCAGAGCGTACAAGATCCTCTTCTTGGTTGGGTGAGGGCTGGTGCTGAGCCCTCCGCACTGAGTGGGCGAAGCATTGTGCCCACACGTACACACCTTTTGCTGTTCGACTGTCAGTGTCTGCTCCCAGGCCTCTTCCTGGCGTGGGTGGTTGCGGCTGCGTCCCGTGGGCAGCGTTACTGCCCCGTGCATGCCCAGAACCCTGGCCTGAGCCTGGCCCGTGCTGGTGCTCTTCCAGCAGCCGTATCTATCTGCCAGCTGAGCTGGATGTACCCACGCACACAGGCAGGTGACTGTGGTAGTGGGAGATCATCTCCAGAGCGGTAATATCAGCTATTATACACTCCTAATGCAAACAGCAGTATTTAAACCCAAATAAGAGCTGTCATTTCAGAAGATGACAAGCAAATTACTGGAAGTTTTTTTTAAGTTCTTCTGTGTAATTTGTGCCGTTTCAGAGGGAGTAGAGACCTAAAGATTAATTGTGGCCCCATAGACCAGCACTTCCCATGTTGGAGTTAGCCAGGGCGGGTGGGCTGGACACGATTTTGGTTTAACTTAACTGGTGAATGGTGACAGGTTTTAACTTTCAGTTATTTCAAGAGTTGTTGCTTAATTACTTAAGTAGATAGTAAAATAAAGTGTTGTTTCCAGCCAGTCTGAATGTCCTCTTCCCAGCACTTGGGTGTTACGGTTCTGTAGTGTTTGTGACCGAGTTGCATGCGTCTGTGAAGGGTGGGTTCTTTGTGGGCTATCAAACACAGCAGTCCAGATGTGGGCTAGAGCTCAGGAAGTCCCCAGGGAACCATCCAGAGCAGGAGCAGGATTTCTCTATACTGGATGTTCTCGTGCTGTTCCTGAGCAGCCGTCACTGTGAGGCAGGGCCTTGGCTTTGGTAGGTCCTTGAGTCTGAACACGTGTGGCTCTGCCACCATTGATTTGGGAGCATATTTGAGCATGGAACAAATTCTTCTCCCTCAGACAAATCACCTCTGGCTTGGCTTGGCTTGCCCTAGAAGGGACAGAAAGCATAGTCCAGTGTGCCCCCAAACCCAGCAGGAACAGATTTGATTTGGACTTAAGCACTGAACAGCTGAGAACTGGTCCACTGTGATGGATCAATCTCTCTACTTTACCCTACAACTTCTGATCAGGCTGTGACAGAGGTCAAGCTGTTCACAGGACTTGTAGACATCCCTTAAAATAAGGCTGTTTCCCCCTCCTGCCCCTTTTTATTGTTGTTGTTAAGAGGGGCTGGTGAGATGGGATATGAAGGTGCAGTTTACAGGCTCAATGTTTGTGATGGACAGAAATCCCCTCACCAGAAGCACAACACTCATAACAAACTCCTGGGGGTGAGGAAGGAGCCTAGCATGGGTACAGTATGCTCTGGTAGGTTTGCATGGCATTTGCAAAGGCAGGGGGGCAGCCTGCATAGAGAATAAATGTGGTTTGGGGGTTTTTTGCTTTTTTTTTTTTTTCCCCACTGGGTCTTCCTGCAGGATCCTTTTGAACTTGCTCAGCTCCATGAGACTGTTACACTTCTAAGAGTGATGCCATATTAAAATAAAAATTTTTAAAAAACTGTAAATGACTGATCAATTCAGTTGTGGTTGTTCTGCTGGGCAGCGAGAGCAGGAGTACAAGTGACTCGTAGGTGGGAGTGGGTGTTCAATTTGGGAGGGGGAAAGAGGGAACCTCATTAAATCTTCTGTTCTTCAGAGGAAGAAGGGGCTTTGAGAATGTGCTTTTATTTTTTAAAGGGTGATTTAAAGATTTATGCAGCTCTGTAGAGAGCTTTAAATGTTACATGCCCCTGGTTCAATTGGTGTTAAACATCTCATCCGAGGGAAGTGCTGAGGAGAGAATAACTGTGGCATTGAGCACGTGACGAAGCATCCTCTCCAGAAGTGGCTGCCCTCTTATTTGGAGAAAGGCAGCATATGCAATAAATGGATGTAAGCATCTTGCTTGTTGCTTTTGTGCTGTGTTTCAGATTTAGAAGGCTGTGCTCTGCTTTTTTTGTCCCCTACAATTAACCCCTTCGTCCGCTGCAGCCCAGTTCTCCTGCAGAAGCAAATGGCTGCATAGCTTGATTCTGGGTTTTTTGTTTCACTCCCTTAGCGTTCAGACTGAGGCTGGAAAATAAAGCCAGGACTGGAGTCTTTAAGTGAAGCCTGGTGCTTGAAAAGGTGTGTTTCTAGCCGCAAATCATGTATGTGTGTTTGCGTCTGACAAACACAGCAATTCAAAAGCTCTTCATGGTTTTATTTTGAAACCTTTTTTGTGCCTGAATGAGCTGGATGGAGCCATTAAGAAATGTGAGAGGTGGCAAGGACGAATATGCACGTTCTCAGTGCCTCTCTCAGCCCTCCTTTTATTTATTTTATTTTTAGTACTGTTCAGCCGGTAATGGTAAGGTAGGATATAGCTGTTCGAACAGACACAGCACTGGGTCACTGGCTTCCGTGTGGGCAGATAGTTGCCAAGACTTCATCCCATGTTGAATTTTTATTTTCATTAATTTGAACGTCAGCAACTGTCATTGGTGAAGGAGGTAAAATTAGCTTGCAATTCACCCTCCCTCCTTGGTATCCATAATAGACTCCTGGGACTGTGCTTTTGAAGCAGGGTGGGAGGGGGAGGAGGGAAGAGTCACACAAAAGACAAATGAACTGTTTGGATTTTTTTTTTTTTCCCTCCCCAGTCAGAAATGTTAATTGACTTGGCCTAAGTTCAGCTGAGGGAGGGGAAGGATAAGTGTTCAGCTTTGCTCTGAATGGGGTTATTTGAGGCTCTGCAGACATGCCATTGGGATGTAGGGAGAAGAGGAAACGCTGCTCTCGGGCTGCAGCCTGACCCATGGTGAGCTGCTCTGCTCCGAGTCACTGGGGTGAGCCCCGACCCTGGAGGAAGCTCTGGGGCCAGCGTGTCCCTCTTTTCTGGAGGGGGTCCTAGAGCTTGATGCCTCAGCCCTTCCTAGCAAGTCAACCCCTCTTAAGGGGTCAAGCTGGCAGTCAGATCGATAGCAGGTCTGTACGTGGACAGCCGGGTAGAGCTAGCGTTTCTGCTCCGTGCTCCTGAGCCTCTCACCTTGCCAGTCATTTTCAGAAAGTACTTGAGGTAATGACAGATGTCCAGGGTACCTCCATCCGTTGTGGTGAGCTGTGCAAAAGAGCTGGATCTGTGTTTCTCGGGAGGTGCAAGGCTGGACAGCCCACCCCAAGGAGCGCGGTGGGTGCTATCGGCTCTGGCAGTGATAGGCTTGGCTGCACGAAGCCAGCAGGCGTCCCTGGCGAGTCAGTCCTTGTCTCTTCCAGGGGCAAGGCAGGAGTGCTCAGGTAAGCAGCAACAAGCCAATAACTGGGAGCTGTGTCAAGACTTGGTGGAGCCATGGGGGAGGGATACAAGGAGCAGCTCGCCAGCACGGCTATGGGAGAATCAGTTGCACTTGTAACCCAGAATCGCTCTACAACAGGCAGATCCATCCTACCCTCCCTCTCTGTTTTTGAGCCCCTGTCCTGAGCCTCTGGTGGACCAGCAGTACCTCACCCTGTTTTGCACAGCCGGAGGCCCAGCTCTGGCATGCTGGTGTGTCCAAACCACGGCACTGGGAAGGTCCTCCCGAGCTCTCAGCAAGCTGGGAGCACAGCTGACTAGCTTGAAGAACTGACTGCTTTGATCTGTAGATCAATCAGCAGGCTAATTTCTCAAGGTAATTCCTGCCTGGGCCCACCTCTGCAGCTAAGCCTGCTTTTAGGGGGAGAAATCCACTCCCTGGTGAGCACCCTTGTTCTCCAGTGCTTGCAGCGTGTGCCAGGCCAGTGCTCTATCTGCTGCCCGGTTTCCAAGGGTGTGTTTTTACTCTAGCCTGCTGGGTATTGCCCTGCTGCAGCCTGCACTTTGCTCCCCGTCTCTGCACCAGTGAGGCTTTACCAAAGCCGGTCCCCACCAGGCAGAGGGGCCGTGGTCTGTGCTGGGTCTGGGCTCCTGCTGCCTTGGCTGCTTCAGGTCTCTGCGAGCGTTCAGCGAGGCTGATCCCTCTCCCCGGCACGAGTCCTCCGGGGAGAGGAAGGTGGGTGCTGAAGGTGACTTTGTCCAAACAAGGTGACCTCTGTGTCCCCTTGCAGCTTTTGTTTCTCAAATGACTCTTCACCTGTGGAGGACGTGCTGTGGGTAGCGGCTGTAAGAGCCGTGCGGGGATGGAGGCCGGGAGCAGAGCGGACGGGAACCCACGTAGCCCTGCTGCCGCAGCAGCACCTGGAAACGATGCAGTGAGGCGGGAGAGCGCAGGGGTCCGAGGTGGACCCCCGCTGTTCTCCTCCAGAGGAAAAGCACCTCTTCCACAACCTGTGTCCCCCTCCTCCCAGAGCGCAGCAGCGGTGGGGTGATCATTGGCGCAAGTACAGAGAGATGACGTGCTGTTCGGCCTTGGCAGAGAAAGGATTGAGCATCCTTTAAAGAAAATTATACATAATCGTCTTACAGCCTTCGCTTCCACTCAAACGTCTGAGTCATAACTGAAGGGCCCTGGAGCATGACGTTCCTGCTGGAAGGAAATTGCCTCGGCTGGATCCGGTGGGGGGGAGCAGAGAACCTGACGAATCCTCTCATCAGCCCTGCGTCTGACTAGGGGCTGTGCCGCGTTACGGATGGGAGCACGCTGGCCTGCCTGTGCGGTGGCGTCCCTTCCCGCTCTGGGCCAGGGCTGCGCCTGGGGGGCCCTTTGTCACTCCCCGGGTGAATGGATGTGACCCGAGCCCCGGTCCAGCCGTGGCAGCGGGCAGATGCCTCTAGAAACGGCTCTTGATCTGCTCTGCTGAGTCACGCTGAGCTGGCCTGCAGAGGAGGGGAGAGGGGCTGATTTGAAGCCGTTCTCCCATCTGGGTGTCCCCTCCAGGGGACAGTGGCATGCCTGAGCTGCTGCATCGCTGCCTAAACGAGCGGTGCTCCCGGCCCCTGCCAGATGTGGCCACGCTGCTGTGGGCGAAGCAGACCTTCCCTTGCGCTGCGAAAGCACATCAAGCCCCGGGGTACTCCGCAGGTCGGTGGATGGGGCTGGGACTTGCACCCTCCTTCAGAGAAGGGTGGAGGAAGAGGTGTGAATTCCTCCACCGCTGCCCCTCTGTTCCCTGACCAGGAGCCAGGCTGCTGCCTGGGGGTTCAGGGTGGGCACGGCGGCTGCTCAGCCTGCCCGGGGAGGAGGGGGCATGGCGTTCTCGAGGCCTGGACCAGCCCTGCCCGCGGTTCTCGCTCACTGCCTCAGGTTTTCTTTTCTCTTGTGTGCTGGGGATCACCAGCTGCTGTGCGCTGGAGAAATGGGTCCTCGGTGGGAGCGGGGAGGGAGGTGCAGCCTCAGGCTCCCTGCCTCACGCATCCACCGTTGGGGCTGCCTCTCCTGCGGTCCTCAAAGGCGTAGAAACAGGCTCCGGTTTCCCTCAGGAGCAGCATGCGTTCCGGGTGATGGGAAGGGTTGCTCTTTGGTGGAGGCGATGCCCTGGAGCCGCTGCCCTTCCTCTGCCTCACCGTTTCTCTTCCCTTGCAGGACAGGTGCCTGAGGAGGAGGCAGGGCAGAACGGGCAGAGCCGTGGCAAAGGGCTGCCCAAGGCCGTGTGCATGAACGGGACGGAGACGGGACAGCTGAGCACCAAATCGAAGGCGGAGCGGCGGGCGAGCGCCTCTTCCAACCCCTCCCGCAAGGCCTGCTCTGCCAGCAGCAAGATCCGCAAGCTCTCCACCTGCAAGCAGCAGTGAGGCGGAAGCCCCCATCCTCTGCACAGGTAAGTGGGCAGCCCGGTCCCTGGGAGGTGACTGCCCAGAGAGGGGTGAGGGGGGGGGGACATTGGAGCCTGCCCCAACCGTGGAGCTAGAGAGGGTGTTTTGTAGTTCTGGGTGTGGAGAGGGGAGAGGTCTGGGTCCTGAGCACCCCTCCGCAAATGTCCCTGGCAGCCAAAGTCTGGATCCCCTGCGGTGTTGGGGGGGGGCAGAGCCCAGTGGGGACCCC
>VYZV01013309.1:47638-58715 GCA_013401275.1 Pandion haliaetus | reverse complement strand
GACTGTTAAAGACTATGTTGAGAGCGCTGGGTAATGGGGTATGGAAGCATCAGGATACAAATGTAGCAGAAGCCACTTGGCTACTTAACACCAGACATCTGCTAACTGTCGTGGTCCTGCCCAAACAAAAGCCCTACATACTGTGGGAGCAGATAAGGTCCCAGTAGTGCACATGGGGAATTGGCTGGGGAAGGCAGTATGGATTGCTCCTCCCATGGGAAAAGGCAAACCCATTCATGGGATTGCCTTTGCTCAAGGACCTGGGTGTACTTGGTGGGTAATGTGGAAGGATGGGGAGACCCAGTGTGTGCCTCAAGGACATTTAACCTTGGGGGAAAAATAATCCGGGATGTGAGTTATATGTTGTAGGAAGTAATGTAGCAGGAATTACCTGAACTGGAGAAAAGCGAACTTCGCAAGGAACCAAACAAGTGCAACGGCGACCCAAACCAAGCCGGTGTTGGTGCCCAACAATCGAACATACTGCTTCTCCTGTCCTGACCACTCATCTTGACAGAGGTGTAAGGTTACGTGATGAAAGGGTTTGGGATTGATAAAATGGGAGATGTAGGATTACCCTGTGTTTCAGGTCAAATTTCTACTTCTCCCCTCTCAGAGACATAACATCAGTGATCATCTGTAAGATCACCTTATAGTCAGCAGTATGTTTTCCTTGTAATATGGTGGTGTACATTTCTCAGGAAGGCTCTGGTCATTCCAAAATAGGATATATATGGGACATTTCTAGAGGCATGCAGTAAAAATGATGGGAAGTGGAGAAGCATAGGCTGAATATTTCTATGTGAGAGGCAGTTAACAAGGTACACCCATTTGGCTTAGGAGAGGGAGTCATAGAAGGAATTTTGAAAGCTACAGCATTACAATAAGCATGGATGGAGGATTTGGGAGGATTCTTGTTTTCATTATAAAATTTCAGTAGCACAGCTAACTGATTTAATTAACTAGTATTTGTGAGTCTCCTTATCCAAGCATATGTGGTATACCAAGAATATTTGGTACAAGAACATAATGCAGGATTGGGAACAGTTATGAAAGAAATATTGGTGTTGAGAAGCAGGAAATAGCTAAAGATGTACTGTTGTGGTTTAACCCTTGTGGGCAGCTAAGCACCATTATAGCCACTCACTCACTTCCCTGCAGTGGGATGGGGGGACAATTGGAAGGGTAAATGTACAAAAACTCATGGGTTGAGATAAAGACAATTTAATAGGTAAAGCATGTGAGGGCCTGAAAGAGTTAGTGTCTCAAACATTGTGGTGGGGCAAGTGCTGCATAATGGCAAAGTCTGCATAACAACACAATGAACTGCAGGTGAGAAAGGTGACAGGTCGGTTTGCAACAGGGCACAGACGGTGTGCCAGAGGGTACAAAGTTCTTCCCTATTCTGATACGCTGAGCAGGGCACCTCTCTGTGTATGGCTAAAGGTCAAAGAAGAGACGTACTTGCAGGGAGGGTGAAGTTACTCCCCAAATGACCCCCCCAAGGCCACTGACCTATTTTCGAAAGGTTCTGCAAGCACAAACCGCGCATGACACCTAATCAGCCTAATAAGTTTGAGCGCCCACTCAAGGAGGGGCAAGGAGATTATAGAAGGACACAAACTAAAGCCCCCACATCCACAAGCCCACCGGAACTGGACCCTTAGGCTGGCTGGACCAATGCTGGACCTAGAACTGGTGAAATCTTCCTCTTTTCTCTCTCTCTCTCTTTTTGTCCTGTAATCCCTACACCTTATCTCTTTAGACATAAACCGTTGACCAACTCTGGGACTAAGAGCAGATCCAGCCACCCCTACACTCCTCTCTGAGACAGAGTCTAGAAAGCAAGGGGGTCTCCTCTGAACTTTGTGACTCAATGGGATAGCTCTCCTTATTTTCTTTCCCGAATTGATCCCCAAATAAGCAAGGCTTATAGTATATGTTTGGTGATGTATGGTTAGTACATGTTACACAGTTTACTGATGTAGTTTCATGCAAATTTTTGTTGTGAGCATGCCAATTCTTCTAGTGAGCAAATAGAAATTGAGTTTTGTGAGTTAAAGGATACCTGGTGTCGTTTCACCTTAATCCTGACCTGGGAATCAGTGAAACTGAGGTGTCATCCTGTTACCGAAATACTGAATAAAACTCCTTAACAGCAATGAGAAGTTAAGAAGCAGGCACTCCTTTATTGCAGCGCTGGATGCACAGGGGATAATTCCACCTAACGTGCGTGCCACAGCTTCAGCACGAACAGATTATATGGAGTATCTAATTACATATTAATCAGATTGGTATACATATGCATAAGAACAATGGTAACTCATTATCATAGTACCACCTACATCCGATCATGCGCAATGAAGAATTCATTTGAGTCGAGGGGTTGCTTTTACAACCACCGACCCATTTGGAGTTCTTGTTGGCTGTCCTTGAAGTCTTTGTTCTTGTCCTTGTTCTTTGATTCTTGAAACTTAATGCAATTTCAATCACATGTGATTGATTCCAGCATTGTTCTCATCTAGCGTACAGGAACATCTAGCCATAGAGTAAAGAACTGCAAAACTTATGAGTAATTACTAGTTAATCACTTGATTACACTTTTGTAATTACCTCTACTAGCCAGTCCCCTGGCTACACTTTTGTCTATTGTTTCAATCATCATTTATCACTTACTTAGAAACAATCATTGGCCAATTTCACTTAGCTCTTTATATCAAATTTTATCAAAATATGTTAACAATCCTGAGAAACTGGGATGTGACAGAGCAAAAGCTGCATGGACACGCAAAGCAAAAATAAGGAATTCATTATTTCCCATCAGCAGGCAGATGTTTTGCCATTTCCAGGAAAGCAGGGCTCCACCATGCATAACAGTTACTTGGGAAGACAAATGCCATAACTCTGAACCTCCTCCCTTCCGCCTTCTTTCCCCAGCTTTTATTGCTGAACATGACATCATATGCATGGAACATCCCTTTGGTTAGATGGGGTCAGCTGTTCTGGCTGTGTCCTCTCCCAGCTTCTTGTGCCCCTCCAGCCTTCTTGCTGGCAGGGCCATGTGAGAAACAGAAGAGGCACTCTGCAGGCACTGTTCAGTAATAATGTTACCGAAATCCGGAATAAAACTCCTTAACAGCAATGAGAAGTTAAGAAGCAGGCACTCCTTTATTACAGTGCTGGATGCACGGGGGATAATTCCGCCTAACGTGCATGCCACAGCTTTAGCACAACAGGTTATATGGAGTATCTAATTACATATTAATCAGATTGGTATACATATGCATAAGAACAATGGTAACTCATTATCATAGTACCACCTACATCCGATCATGCGCAATGAAGAATTTATTTGTGTCGAGGGGCTGCTTTTACGACCACCGACCCATTTGGAGTTCTTGTTGGCTGTCCTTGAAGTCTTTGTTCTTGTCCTTGTTCTTTGATTCTTGAAACTTAACGCAATTTCGATCACATGTGATTGATTCCAGCATTGTTCTCATCTAGCGTACAGGAACATCTAGCCATAGAGTAAAGAACTGCAAAACTTATGAGTAATTACTAGTTAATCACTTGATTACACTTTTGTAATTACCTCTACTAGCCAGTCCCCTGGCTACACTTTTGTCTATTGTTTCAATCATCATTTCATTGGTCAATTTCACTTAGTTGTACTGATTGGAATCCTCGATACTCAAATCGAGATGGAAGGGTAAGGGGGTTTCTAAGCAACAAACTGGTGCCCATGACGGTTTCCTTAGTTTCTTGAAACAAAACATATGAAAACCAGCAAGTTCCTGGTGAAGTTTCTATGGTTCAAACTTAACACTCCTATACATTATGCTTTACAGTTTTCTATTTCTTAATCAAACCTAGCTCTTTTATATCAAATTTTATCAGAATATGTTAACAATAACGAAAACAGTGGTGTACTATCAACACTGTGCTTGGTCACAAATCCAAAGCATAGCACTATATGTGCCACTATAAAGAAAATTAACTCTCTCTCAGCCAAAACCACTACAATAAGTACTTATAATTCTTTTAGTCCTATTAGTTGTTCATGGAACATCTGCAAATAATAAGTATTCCTAAAAATCATGGACTTTTCTTCTGGCAGTTCCTCAAGAGTGAAATTCTACTCCTGTGCAGAAAGGAGACAGATAATCAGATTCTTCATTTCTAGCAGAATGAGATACTAACTGTTGAGCAAACCTAGTCTATTGCTTGTTAATATCAAAAGAAACTACTATATTGTACCTCAGAGCCCTTTGGGTCATGCTACCTTTAGATCATTGTCTAGGTGCAGATGGTTCATTTTATTTAGAATGCAGAAATAAAAGGCATTCATTTAAATGCAAATTTGCTATGTCCTATGGAATTTCCTTTCACTGAACAATGTTGTGGCATACACTTACTGTGACTGGAAAAATACTGTCCTGGTTTCAGCTGGGGTAGGGTTAATTGTCTTCCTGGTAGCTGGTATAGTGCTATGTTTTGAGTTCAGTATGAGAAGAATGTTGATAACACACTGATGTTTTCAGTTGTTGCCAGGTAGTGTTTATACTAAGTCAAGGATTTTTCAGCTTCTCATGCCCAGCCAGCAAGAAGGCTGGAGGGGCACAAGACCTGGGAGGGGACACAGTCAGGGCAGCTGACCCAAACTGGCCAGAGGGATTTTCCATACCACGGGACCTCATATCCAGTATATAAACCTGGGGGAGCTGGCCAGAAGGCATGGATCACGGCTTGGGGACTGGCTGAGCATTGGTCAGTGGGTGGTAAGCAATTGCATTGTGCATCACTTCTCTTTCTTGGGTTATATTTCAGTCTCTTTTTGTTATCTTTCTTTTCATTACAGTTAGTAATAGTAGTATATTTTTAATTTCAATTATTAAAGTGTTCTTATCTCAATCCACAAATTTTACTTGTTTTCAATTCTCCTCCCCATTGCATCGGGGGGGGGCCGGGGGAGGAGGAGTGAGTGAGTGGCTGCGTGGTGCTTAGTTGTTGGCTGGGGTTAAACCTCAACAAATACTTACACTCATGTATGACTATCCCTATTTTCCTACAGTAAAGTGCAAGAGCTGTTAACCATCATGGTTCAGGACAAACAACTACCAACTGCCAAGAAGAAATCTTACTTTATAACTTGTTGACATACTGATGTATGAGTAGGGGATATCTGTCCAGCTTAGTGCTTTAATTAAAAACAGAACACTACACTATTAACTTTTTGCAGAATGAAAAATTCATGTTCTCTGTATTTTTCTTGACTGATGCAAAGGTTTCCAAAAGACGATAACGAAATTTAATATTTCATGAAAGATAATGTGCAACTTTTCAATGTCCCACTTTCTAGCAGTTGTCAAATCTCTCGTTGCTTCCAAGCAATGTCATGAGTCCGACTGCAATAACAAATATTAACAAGATGACACTGAATTATTTGTTTCTCTGTTTATGTGGTGTCAGGACTGCAGAATGAATCCCAGAACCTCAGGTTATTGTGACATTTATGCTTTCAAAGCTGGTATCAATGTGACTGGAACTTTTGTTTTGTCAGTTTGGTCTGTATTGGGCTTTTTGTTTGTTTTGTTTTATTTTATTTTTCCTTTGAAACAGGAATTGGGATGTAACAGCTAAAAACTTTAGGATAGATATGCTTAGTACCATGTGTGATGTCAATATTTCTGGTTCTAGCTTCATGTCGCTCTTTCTGTGTTTTACAAAAAAAGAATAAGAATAAAAGATGATCAAGCCAACTTCTTTATGAAGTGTGTCTAGTGTGTGGTGGCCTGGGTTCTAATCTTACAATCAGTCTTACTATGAAGTGTTTATTTTGCTTATTTATTTAGTGTGATTTAGTTTCAATCACATGAGATTCCTTAGTTCTTGAACAAATTAAACTCTTAGTCCTGCAGTTAAATCCAAATATACCACTCTAGTCAAAGCTACACTGGGCCTTGAAGTTAAGCATATGTTTAAGAACTTTGCAGAATATCAGCCCTTAATTGCATAAGAAATAATGCTTTGCAAAATGCTGTTCAAAAGTACATTGTTTCGTCCCGTTCCCTTTATATCATATTTCAAGCATATATTCAACTTGCTGTCCACAAAACCTTTGAGGTATCATTTATTATTATTGTTTTCCTGATTTCTTTGTCCGTGGAGTATTTGCAAGATATAATGCATTTAGAAAATGCTCTAGCCCTGCTCTGAGAATTGAAGAATATAGAATGCAAAAAATCATACCCTAATTAAATTCAAGCTGTCAAAATTAGCTACATGTCTCCAAGTTTCCCAGTTTTTCCTCTTTCTGCTTTTTTTTCTCTACTGTAACATCCTTTTCTTTAACATGTGAAGTCCTGTTGTTTGATTTTGCAAGCCATGTCCTGGGGGTTTTTGATGTAAAAGCTCTAAATTCCCTTTTCCAAATCAGTAGCAAGTGTAATAAATAAAGCAGAGCTTGGGACCAAACCTATGCTACTCCATTAGAGGTGTTTCCCTGTAACACTCTTCAGTCTGGATTAGAAAGACCATAGGCATTGTAGTAACTTCCTAGGTTCTTCTTCTCCCTGCTAAGTATAAAAACACCTCTCTTTCTTCTGCCAGCAATTGTGCCCTTGGACTCTCTTCCAATCTGTCATGCACCTGTTTAAAATAATCAGTGAGGGAGTGGCACATGCTTCATGAAACACTCACTGTATTAGTACCTGAGTAAGCTATGCTTTACATCAGTGTACCTGTTTATGCTTATTATTTATTCTAAATTATTATTTAGGAAGATCAGATGAGATTAGTGCACAATGTTCTCAGGGAAGAGAAAGCCCATGCTCTGAAGAATTTACAGTCAAAATAAATAAACCAGAGTGGGGAACAGAAGGGCTCTTTTTTAGCATGTGAACACAAAAGCATATGTAGAACCCACGTACAAGGCCCACACCTCCAGCTCATTTTCGTATTCTGTAGAGCACATAGTGTGTCACATTGTGTCAGTCTATGGCAGTGTCATCATTGCTCTGAACACAAGACCATGTATCAACCAAGATACAGACTTCACCATTATTTTACAGGCACCTGTTTGCTTAATTAAGTGCCAAGTGTGTGGTTGTAATAAACTATTTTGTCTCAGGACAAAACAGATCAAAGTGGAGTGCTTTTGCAACATGGATTATTTCAATGCACTGATCTTATGATTAAGGTTTGTAGATCAAAGTCTTTTCACTTAATAGGAACAGTAAAAACTGGGGAGAGATCCAGTTTGACGGCAAAATGCAGCAGGATGAAAATTTAAGAAGTAATATTGGTATCCATGTTTGCTGTAAATGTTGCTTTTTACGGAAAGGAAAAATTATTGCAAAAACTGATATTTTGACAACTAATTAAGCTACAGAGGCAAGAAAATTCAATGAGAATTCTATCATTTAACAAAAATATCTGCTTTACCACCACAGAGTATTTGAATTGCTGGAGCATATATTGGTTCTTGAAAACCATCTTGAAAGTGAAACCTCTTTTGTAATTAAACATGCAGATCTGTCTATGGTAAATTCTGACAGCCCTGCAAGACACCACTTTGCATCTTTTAGCTGTAATCAGCCTATGAAAATGCAGTCTTGGGCTATGAGCTAGAACCCTCCTATCATAGCTAGAAGACACCCTTTGCTCATTTGACTTTGGATGAAGTAGAGTACTGGGTTCCATCTCTGGGCATGTTGGATCCCAAAGATCTTGCCTATCTTTCTTAAGTACTTCAAATGTATGTAATTAGGGTAATGACTTCAAGGAACTTCAGTCAGCCATAAGCTGAAGAGCTCATGGTAAAAGAAGGATGTGCAGAAACTTGAAAAGGGTCCAGCAGAGGGCTGCTGTCCTGGTTTCAGCTGGGATAGAGTTAATTGCCTTCCTAGTAGCTGGTATAGTGCTATGTTTTTGAGCTAGGTATGAGAAGAATGTTGATAACACACTGATGTTTTCAGTTGTTGCTACGTAACGCTTAGTCTAAAGTCAAGGCTTTTCGGCTTCTCATGCCCAGCCAGCAAGAAAGCTGCAGGGGCACAAGGAGCTGGGAGGGAACACAGTCAGGGCAGCTGACCCAAAGTGGCCAACGGGGTATTCCACACCATGTGATGTTTTAGGAACTGGGTGGGGATCGCTGCTTGGGGACTAACGGGGTGTCGGTTGGCGGGTGGTGAGCAGTTGCATTGTGCATCACTTGTATATTCCAATCTTTTAATTATTACTGTTGTCATTTCATTAGTGTTATCATTATCATTATTAGTTTCTTCTTTTCTGTTCTATTAAACCATTCTTATCTCAACCCATGAGTTTTAGTTCTTTTCCTGATTTTCTCCCCTATGCCACTGGGGGCGGGGGGAGGAAGTGAGTGAGCGGCTGCGTGGTGCTTAGTTGCTGTCTGGGGTTAAACCACAACAGCTGCCACAATGGTATGGGGCCTAGAGCACTTGATCTACAAAGAGGAGTTGAAGGAGCTGATGTTTGGTCTGGCAAAGACAAAAAAACAGTATGTAGCAACCCATAAGAACTTGGCTGGGATTAACAAAGATGATGATACCAGATTACTTTTCTCAATAGTGCCAGACAACAAGAGGTGACAGCCAAAAAAAATGTGGCTGGGGAAATTGAGATCAAACAGGAATAATACTTTCACCAGGAGGTTAGTACAGGACTGGAACAGGTGACCCAGAAAAATGGTGACATTTCCTTCCATTGAGGTTTTCAAGTGTCAATAGTGTCAAAAGGGCACAGTTAACCTGATCTAGTGTTAGTGATAGTCCTGCTTCAAGTGGGATTGTTGGGATAGAGACCTCCAGAAGTAATTCCAAACAACTCTTCTTTCTTTCTTCTTCTTCCTCTTCTTCTTCTTGTTCCTCTTCTTCTTATTCTTTCTTTTCTTCTTCTTTCTTCTTCTCTGGTAGATGTGATGTCAACTAACCACTATCTTCAAAAACAAATTCCCATGTTTTCCTTATAATCCAGACGGCATTGCATTCTGGAATGATTTTGCCTTTTTTGCAAGTCAAATTAAGGACTCAAGTTTAGCTTGTAAACCATTGCACTGCGTTTTCTTGATATCAGAGTACAATTTTGCAAGATCATTTTGAATTCAGAGTCTATTCTCTAAAATGTGTATATCCACTTCCTAAGAGGCAAACTCTGCCAGTGCATTTTGTATTCCAAAATAAAATGTTAAATAAAACTGGTTCAGATACAGACCAATGCAGTATATCTTTAAACTGACAACAGATCACTGGCAAAATGTTATTTGAGTCTGATTGTTTTCAACCATTTTCCCAAGTATAACCTACTTTCAAAATAAGCTGAAAATCTGTATAAACTTCTGAAATGTGCATGAGGATGTCTCTGTGAGAATAGGCAAGATAGTTAGAAATGCCATTACTGCGACTAATAAATCCATCCTTCTGTCTACTTAAAGGAATCTACATTTCTGTGGAGAGAAAATTTAAATTATTCCTACATTTTAAAACTGCTGTGTGCAGGTGAAGAGTTGTAGTCACTTGTAAATGCAGTTACTTGTTTCTTATTTAGTTTTATTTATTCTATGCAGTTTTTCTGATTTCAGAAACTGATATGAATTACACAGGGAACATTCTGCAAATTTAGCACCTGCAAGTCAGTCCTTGTAGGAAGGTATTGATCTTTCATATGCTAACAAGTAATTTTATAGGCAAAGCTCAAAACCATACTGGTATATTCTATACGTATGTGTCATGCACACATTTGTCCATGTATTTATTAGCACACACAGTTTGGAACGGTAATTTAAGTGCTTATGGTTCTGAACACTGCCATTTGGGTCTTCATTATCTTTTCAGAGTATGATACAGTCAGGAATTTCTGTTCTGTTAGATGTTTTGTATTCTGTTAGGTCTCCTTTTTGGAACTCCAGTCATTTTAAGTCGTTTCTGTTTCACTGTAAGGTCACAGCCTACTTTGAACAGTATTTTCTTACTTTGATGACTGCTCCTTTGTTCTAATGTGCTTAGTCAAAACTATCAAGTATGCACTATCAAGTATGGCTGATATGGCTATTGCTGCATCTTGAAAGATAATATTGTGAAAACAACTAGGGCAGTACTACTAGTTCAACTAGTAGTAGCTGAACTCTGTTAAATTTACTGCTCAGATTCTCACTGAACTGCTTAGAATACTTCTGCTGATTTTAAAAGGACTGTGTGGTAAGAATAACTGGCAGTAATACTGCAATATATCCATCAATAAGCACCATTTGATCATGCATATGTATAACATCAGAGGAGAAAACAGATTATGTGGAACTTCTTTGCTAAGTGTTTTTGTCACCATTATGAAAATGTGTTTTTATTCTTAAGGCATTGTTAAAGACCATTGCTATCATCTGCCCTTGCTCTTACCCTTTTTTAAAGCTGATTCATATTTTCTCTATTAATTTATAAGAGAGAAATTACCTAGTTGTTATGGGTTTGTGTAGCGCAGTTTTCCTTGGTGGCAGGGGAGGGGGGCTGCAGAGGCAGCCCCTTTAAGAAGCTACTAGAAGGTCCCCTGGTGCCAAAATGTCAGACCTGCCTCTGGGAGGGGAGTGACGGTGGTAGCGCCTCTGGGAGAACATATTTAAGAAGGGGAACCGGCAGTGTGGGGGTTGGGAAACCTGACAGGAACATCTCTGCCGATACTGGAGTCAGTGAAGAAGGAGGGGGAGGAGGGGGCGCCTGAGGAGGCTGATGGCCCTGCAGCCCATGGTGAGAAGGCAGGCTGTCCCCCTGCAGCCCATGGAGGTGAACGGTGGAGTGTAGGCTCCCGAAGATGGCCGTAACCCCATGGTAAAAACCGCGCTGGAGCAGTGTGTGACTGGAGAGCAGCCCGCGGAAAGGACCCGCGCCAGGGAAGTTCGGGAAGAACTGAAGCCTGTGGAAAGGACCCGCGCCAGGGAAGTTTGTGAGGAACTGCAGCCCGCGGAAAGGACCCACATTGGAGAAGTTTGTGAAGGACTGTCTCCCGTGGGAGGGACCCCACGGTGGAGCAGGGGACGAGTGAGGAATCTTCCCCCTGAGGAAAGGAG
>VYZV01013309.1:17844-41788 GCA_013401275.1 Pandion haliaetus | reverse complement strand
GAGGGGTGGGGGGAGGTTGTTCTGATGTTTAGTTTCCCTTCCTAATACCCTTGTGTTTTGTTTTCTGTTTTGATTTGTAGTAAATTAAATTGATTTTGTTTCTTCCCTGTCTTTTGCCTGTGACCATAAGTGGGGAGTGATCCCTCCCAGTCCTTGTCTCGACCCACGAGCCTGCCTTTGTATTTTCTCCTCATCCCAACGTAGCCAGGCGAGGGGGTGGGGGGTGAGTGAGTGGCTTCGTGGTGCTTTGTTACCGACTGAGCTGACCTGAAACCACGACACATGGGCAGGGACATCTTTCACTAGATCAGGTGTTCAAAGTCCCATCCAACCTGACTTTGAAGACTTCCAACAATGAGGCATCTACAACTTCTCTTCAACAGCCTTCAGAGATGACTTCAAATTTAGATTATTGTCTGATTCTGTTTCTACATAGTATTCTCATTAGCATGTGGAAGGCATTAGCATTCAAAAGCTCCCAGGCTGCTCCTTCTATCTGCCTTCCCCACCCTCTGACTCTACAGAGTGAGGGCCCACTTAAATTTACTGTAGCAGGTCAAGAAACCACATTATTACTATGTGTCGGGTGTCTCAGGCATCACCAGGCTCAATTTGCCCTGACCAGCTTGTAACTTTGTAATTTTGACAGCATTTTCCCCACATCTGTTAGCTCAGAGCATCTTCAGCTGTGAGCTGAGCACCATGGATCCTAGCCCATAGGCATGAACCGGAGCCTAGGGCTATCCCACAGCTCTAGAATGACCTCCAAAACCTGCAGGAGGCTGTGGCCTATAAGCAGGTCACAGCTCTATAGACTTTTTTGATACCACCTTCAGCCACAGTGACCCCAGACCCCACCATAGCTCCCCAAACCCTTCAGTACGGTGAGGGCATGGGGACATATTTGTCAGATATGGCTAATCTTTGCCACTTCTCTGGGGACTACCTGACAGATGTTAGTCACTCAGCAGTAATAATCTCTTCACTGTCAGGGATGGCCCTAGCTTGAGTCACCCTGTATGATCACAGAGGGTAACATACACCCTATGTGTCACAATGATCCAAGGCCCTGAAAAGTTATTAAGTTCTCTGCAACCACAAGGATACGATTGAGAGTGCCTTGCTAAAGCCCTGACTGAGAACAAGTTGGCCTATACCTACTCAGTCCAATTCACTAAGTGGATGATGGAAAGTAAATGTGGGTGCCTGTTGATACGCTGTACTGGTTTTGGCTGAGACAGTGTTATGAGTTTGTGTGGTGCGGGGTTTTTTTGGGGGGTAGCAGCAGATGGGGCTGCAGGGGTGGCTCCTGTAAGAAGGTGCTAGAAGCTCCCCTGGCTCCAAGTTAGACCTGCCTCTGGCCCAGGCCAAGCCCATCAGTGATGGTGGAAGCACCTCTGGGAGAACATATTTAAGAAGGGGAACCGGCAGTGAAGTAGTGGGATTGGAATGTGAGAGGAACGCCTCTGCAGATACCAAGGTCAGTGAAGAAGGAGGGGGAGGACCGGCACCTGAGGAGGCTGATGGCCCTGCAGCCCGTGGTGAGATGGCAGGCTGTCCCCCTGCAGCCCAGGGAGGTGAACAGTCGAGCGGAAGCCCGCGAAGATGGCTGTGACTCCATGGGAAAGCCCGTGCTGGAGCAGTGTGTGACAGAAGACCAGCCCACGGAAAGGACCCGCGCCAGGGAAGTTCAGGAAGAACTGAAGCCCATGGAAAAGACCCGCGTCAGGGAAGTTTGTGAGGAACTGCAGCCCACGGAAAGGAACCACGTTGGAGAAGTTGGTGAAGGACTGTCTCCCGTGGGAGGGACCCCACGGTGGAGCAGGGAACGAGAGAGGAATCTTCCCCCTGAGGAAAGAAGCGGCAACGACGATGTGTGGCGANGGGAGGGGTGGGGGGAGGTGTTCTGATGTTTGGTTTCCCTTCCTAATACCCTTGTGTTTTGTTTTTGATTCGATTTGTAGTAAATTAAATTGATTTTGTTTCTTCCCCAAGTTGAGCCTGTCTTTTGCCCGTGACCATAAGTGGGGAGTGATCCCTCCCAGTCCTTGTCTCGACCCACAAGCCTGCCTTTGTATTTTCTCCTCATCCCAACGTGGCCAGGCGCGGGGGTGGGGGGTGAGTGAGCGGCTTCGTGGTGCTTTGTTACCGACTGAGCTAAAACCACGACACTTGTGCATGCAGTTTTTGCTTTACCCCCTTTCTTTTTGCCCTTTCTTTTCAATTTTTTTCTTACTCAACAGGCCTGTGATAAGAACCATCTTTTGATTCCCATGCATTTTGCTTTTTGTACAGTGTAAAAAAGAAGTCTCTTATACCTACAGTTGTTTTAAAGACTCTTTCACAATCAAAGTTTTGTAAAAGGAACTTAGTGTACATCCAAATCAGACAATTTATCTCTAAGAAATCTTTAGCCTTTGAAGAAGGAACAAATTTCTCCTTTCCAAGTATAACCACTTGTGTAATGACTGATGCTTAACTTTGTCTTAGTCAGATGTTAGAACAGAGGTAACTTAAAGAATTAAAGGAAACATATTCACTGAAGTGTTATGAAAAGTAAATACTAGAGGGGAAATGCAAGTAAAATGTGATTATGCTCATTTCCACTATTTAAAATGTATTTGTAATTGCAGAGACATAAATTTATGTAGTGGATAACCTCAGGTAAATGTATCTATAATCATCTCTTTTTATTAATGTCTCAGAAAAAAATTACCTGCTGTAATGATCCTGACCTGGAGACTGCTATACATTGAGGAGTTAGTGATCCATGTAACAGTTACCTGAATAGGCCCAGGTTTGTGCTGTGTTGTGCTGCAAGTACAGTGTGGCCTTCAGGCTTGTGTTGTACTGCACAAATTCCTTCAACACAGGATAAACTCAGTACTGGCTACTACGCCACCTGTATGGACTTTCTTTTATCTAAATGTACAGCAAGGAGTTCTCATGTGAACATCCTTCAAGAATATAGTTGTTTTCTTTTAAGAAAATACGTAATAGCTTGAAGGACCAAAAAGGAGGAATCACTCTCAATGGATGGAATCTGAGTAGCATGCCTTGGGGAAGAAATCCATCTGGGGTTTGTGTGATGCTGTATGAATGCAGGATGTCCAGCATCTGAAGGGATGCAAGATATACTTGCTATCTATATTCCTCTTTATATTCCATCTTATGAAAACCACCTTTTTAGTAAGGCATTTGCTGTTGGGCCTTTCTTACTGAGATCAAGAAAGAACCACCTCTCTCTCACTTCACTGCCCCACAGGGGCAGCACAGCTGCCTTGCTAATCATATATTATTAAAAAAGAACCATTCCTAAAAATAATTAATTTCAAAGGCACCAACAGCTTTTCTGTAATTTTTCAGCATCTCCCAGTTACACGGTCTACTTTTCTTCTTGGACCTGTGTTTTGTTATGTCTTTTGTGTCACTAGTAAAGGGTAGTGAACAACATTTATTTTAGCCTAGCAAGTTTCAGATATTTTTATAAGCACAACAAAAATCTATGAGATATACAGGGTATCGCATCCCAAAGTTGGAGCGACTCAGGTTCGTGGATTTCCTTTGTCAGAATTAAGGTGAACCGACACCAGGGGAGTTCAAACAACAATCAACATTTATTCAACCTAGCTAACCTTACCCAAGTACAAGTGAATTTATCAATATGAATATGGAAAAAGGAACATGAAACTGTGTCAGAAGGAGGTCCCACCCGTTGAGTCACGAGGTTCAGAGCAGACCCCCTTGCTTTCTGGACTCCTTCTCAAAGAGGAGCCCAGGGGCAGCTAGATCCACTCCTAGTCTCAGACTTGGTCAATGGTTTATGTTTCAAAGGATGAGGTGTAGGGACTGTGGAAAAGAGAGAAGAAAAAGAGAGAGAGAGAAAGAAAGACAGAAAGAAAAGAAAGAGAAAGAAGAAAAGGGTTTCACCAGTCCTGGGTCCAGTGTTGGATCAGCCAGTGTAGAGATCCAGTTCCGGAGGGTGCACTCCAAGAACTTGTTCTTCCTTTTTTTATAGTGTCTTAGTTGGTGGTCTCGACGTGCAGTTCACGTTCCTGGGGTTCTCTGGAATCAGTCAGTGAGCTTGGGGGTGGGGGGGCTTCACTGGGGAGTTGCCTCTCTTTCTCTGCTGGCATGACCGCTTAAGATAGAAGCACAGACCCATCCTCTGTGGGGCCCCCTCCTCCAGGCACATACGCTGTGCTCCTTCTCATGGTCACTTAAGATAAGGAATTGTGGCTTTGGAGAAGTGCAGTCCCACCCTCCTTGAGGCCCTCTCCTCCAGCCACATTGTCCTGTTCACACAACTCCAGCGTTTTTACAGAGGCATCTTTTCCACCAAAGTTCTTTAATGAATGTTTGAGACATTGACTATAATTTGTCAGACCGTCACACAGGGTGACTGGAAGTACCCTCAATCAGTTAAACCTTCTGAGAGGAGTGGGGATTTGCAGAAATATCCTGCAGAATTAGGCTCTTAGAATTTTGGGGATCCTCTGACTATTCATTAACTTTGTCTTTGTGAGAACACTTTCTCACTGGAGTGTCTATCAGCATGGTCCACATCAAATAACATCAGCACTCCAATTTTAGTTGTTTGTGAAAAACTTTGGAGAGTGAACCATAAAGGTTAAGACATTAAATACAACTGCTAGTCAGATACTGTAGAAATACTTCATAGATCTTTTGTATGCTATTTATTTGAACTCTTACCACATCAGTATGTGTTCTGTCTCACAAGAGCTAGAGTTTGAAGTTCTGCCTCTCATGCCTCTCTCATATAGTCAGTCCAAAAAGATAAGCACAAAAAGTACTTTCCTTTTGTACTTCATTGCACTGTTCTCTTTGTGAAACCTGAGACCACAGGGTCAAAATTGATCCAGTCTAAATTCTGTCAATAACAACAGATTTTTGCCTCCAGACCTTTGGTAAAAATCTTCTTTGAAATCAATTACTGCCAATCCTGTGATTTTATTTGAGGAAAAACAGAGCGCCTCATCAGTTCCCATTAGCCAGATCCCAAACTAGTTATTCAGCCCAAGGTACTCTGAAAAGACAGAATCCAGTGTCACAAAAATTGCTAATGTTGCTTCCTTTAATTAGTCTTGCTTTTATACTTTCAATAAATAAATCATGATTCTTATTTAAAAAAAAAAAAGCCAGTAAGTAATATAAAATAACAGAAATTATATTGGTTTGACATTATTTTTTGCTTACCAGAAGCATGATTTATGGCAAGTCAAATGTGAATAATCATCTCAATATCTGAGTAAAAAATTGAAGAAAAAAAGGGAAGAAGTTGCTGAAGAAAAAAAAAAAAAAGACATGCTTGGAGAAAGTTCTCAAAAAATACTGACTTGCTAGAGCTTTATGGAATTACACGAAGATGGAAGAGTTTGGGTCTTGATGCATTGACTTTAGCAAGGACTGCACAAGCTCAAACACTTTCCAGAAACTTTCAAGGCAGCCCACAGAACAGTTTCATTCAAATGCACTGAGACTTAAATGACAAGTGGTATTCTGTCTATCCCTTTAGATAAGCATGAAAATTCTGGTACATCACAAAAGGCAAGTTAGATATGTTATTCTGTAACTTTTTAAGATCATTAGTTATGTTTGATTACATAAGTTTGTGTTAATTAATGAGTGTTTAAGACCAAACGCCTAAGAATTTCCAAATAGAAGTTCTTAATGAAAGACTTAGATTGTATTTATTTTCTAACTGGGATTATTGGCACAGCACTTTGATTAGATGTTTTTACTTCTGGATATCAATACATTAACATATTTCTAGCACTTCTTGCTCCTAGATGTCAAAGATTGTCCTTAAAGCAGAAGACTCTTGACTCTTAATCCAGAATTTTATTACCTGTGGGGGTGAAATTTTGGTGCATCTCAAAAGGAAATTTTAAAAGATAATGGCATCAAAATTGAATCTGTAAAAAGAAATAATAGCAAAAACCAAAACCCCAAAATATGTGGAAAAGACTCAACTAATGAAGGTAACATCAGAGGCTTCTGACAGTAGAGTGTTCTTCAGTTAAACACTTGCTCACTTCTTCATGATACTTTCAGATTCCTAACAAAACTGGAGGACCTATAAAAATGGGGTCCCTCACTTCATTTTCTTTCTTGTCCTCGTGCTCATATCAAACATGCATATGACAGTAACCCTGACACTTGATGCATTACAGAAAAAGGACTGATTAACTATGTAGGAATGCTGAATGCCAAGATAAAATCTATAGCTAATATGTGTAATGCAGTGTATGAAAAGGACTGCTATACAAAGCCAATTATTATCCCAACACATTTATTGTAAGTGCAGAGAATGGAGAGGAGTTGAAAAGAAGACTATGTGCCTTTAATGAAAAAAATGACATTTTAGTGTATTGCAAAGCAATACTGAATAACTGTTAAAATGGAAGTCACAATGACCGAAATGTTTGTGCTGTATTTTCCCTAGTGAGAGACACTTTACAAAGCAGGTGTCAAAAAAGCATAGGAGGTTTTGTATATCAAATTAATTGTGCCTCTTAATTTTGAGACTCCCTCAGAACTCCTGGCGAGTCAAGCAAAAGCATGCTTATATCAAAATCAGCTGGCTGTTTTAAGTGGATTTTAGGATTTGGACATGTAGTGGCCTGATAGCTCTGGAGGCTGAAATCATGCAATAGTAAAGAAGGAAGCAGCTGTGCAGACTTTCCTACCTCCTTCCTGCAAAAGTGTCTTGTTTCTATTCTATCAGAGCTCTCTCAAGATACTTCTGTTTACTCTCTGAGCCTGTTTCATCTAAAGCCTTTCTGATAACTACTCAAGGTTTAGTCCTGCCACTACATGGACTCATGCTGCACTTAAGCATCTGACTTAAGTAGGGTGTGCTAAGTTTGCCGCTGAGATAATCAATTGTGTTCTTGTAAATACAGCAATATGCAATTTCTGAAAATATGCAAATGTTTTTTATCTGCTTTTACACTGTGAGTGATTACTGTTTGAAACTTAGATAAGAATCATGTCTTAAATTTAAATGTAGTCTGTGGTCATGTGAAAACACTGGATTCCAGCTCAGAATTTGTGTCCCCACAGATTTATCTATCAGGGGTCTGCACATGGAATTTTATTGGCCTTTTTCCAGCTTCCCAAAGAAAGCTTAAAGCAATTCTTAATTTCAAACAGGTTCCATCAATTGTAACATGGTTTTTCTATCTAGCATTGCTGCTGATCCACAGCTACAAATGGTCCAATCTATTTCATGTAAGAATTGCAACATCAGCATAAATAGGCTCAAATAAACCACCTTTGGAAACACCTTAGTGAGATCTGTAAGAGAAGACTGTTTCCTGTTGTTTTGCAGAGCAGAATAAATTAAATCCAGATAAATTAAGCAACTCATTTTGAGTGTGTCTAAAATATCTGGAAGAAGGAAACCTTGATTCACATGATACTGTTAATTTTGTACTGTTTAGCTACTTTCTTCTATAAGGATGGTTTCTTCCTAGGTTTGTATATTACAGGCCTTTCTTTCACTAGCTAAGAAGACACATTGTCTCTGTAAATTTGCTAAAGCAATCATGCATTAAAACATGACTGTTAAAGCACTCAGATCAGATTCTTACTTTTGTCATTTTTACTGTCTTTAGAAACAGTGAATTTCTTATTTGGTAAATTAAAAACCTTGTTATTCGTCATATATGTTAAGCAGCATTTTAAGAAGAAATGGAATTCAACTCAAAATTCAAAGAAAGGATTTTAATTGATTTTATGCTTGAGTGAAGCTGCTGTAAAGATGTTAGCTATATAAGAATAAAGTAGTTTATCAAATTACCTGCACTGAAAAGGAATCCTTTAGTAAGAAAGATAACTATTAGCTATAGTTACAGAATAGAAATACATTGATTTGGATCACCACGCCTGACCTAATGGAAAAGAAAAAATAGGTTTTTTGGGGGGTTGGTTTTTTTTGAACGTCTGTCACGTTTTCCATTTTGGATAAATAGAACATTAAGAAGCCCCAAATGAACCAATTCAAATGAAGTGACTGTTCTTTCTGTATCTAGAGGATACAGAACTAGTTGCCAAATGCAACTGATGGATTGATGGGAACAGGAGAAACCTGAACCCAAGACATCGAGACACATTGTCAGTTGATGTATTCTACACAGAATCTGATCATCACTGGCTTTCATGGATTTTTATGAGGTTGTGAGAAGCTCTATCTCATTTTAAAACATTCATAAGTAGAACATAACACTCGTGAAGAATGATTTCATTTCAGAGTTTATTTTTAGGGGCAAATTCTCAGAGTAAATCTGGAAAAATTATGATCAAAGCTTAATTTGCCTAGTTACATCTGAAGAGAAAATATGTTTTCCAATGGCATTGAAAGCCAAACATTATTTGGATTATATAATCTCAACCTCTTTTTTTTCCTGACAGAATCCTAATATTTAACTTATGGCTTTTACGGTTTAGGTTTTTACATTTAAAAGAGTTATATTTTCAGAGATGCACATGTAGTCAATAGCAAAAGTTCCTTTTGTCAGAAAGAGAGCCCATCCCAACATATTTTCCCAAGGAAGATGATTTTCAATTGATGTCTTTGTTTTCTAAAAAAAAAAAGGTTTCTCTGATTCACATTAGTTAATGCCTGCACATTTGGAGTCACAGTGATGAGAACAGAGAACAACAGTAGTTCTCCAGGTAACAAAGTGCTTAGATTTATGACTGGCAGTATGTTCTCGGATTACACTTTTTAAAGAAAAGGAGTACATGCATATGAAAAGGCTACCCTTTCTGAAGATGTACTGCACTTGGCATTATGTGAGATTAAAAACTCTGCAAACTAGATTTTGTGGAGTCTGAGATCTCTGACAGATGAATCTGCTGACTATTGNCACTCTTTTGGCCGCTACCCTACTAGCATCTGTTGTGGGAGTAAGAATGATGAAAGGGAACAGGAGCCTTCACATTAACCACTTCAGTGGATAACCTTGTAGCTTAGCATACTCTGCCAAGGATAGTGGTTTGGTCTAAAATGTGCTGTGAACTGGAGAGTTTGAGAAATGCACATGTGCTGTCTTCTTTTTATTCAGCAGTTCAATGAAGAGTTTCTAGCAGCAAGGACAGAAGGCAGCTGGGTAATGCTATATACTCCTTTAGAAAAGAAACACCAGAGCTTGCTTATGGAGACCCAGGTTCTTAATTAAGTTGCCACTGGATGTCTCTTTGCATTGTGAGGTTCTACAGTGACTTGAAAAAGTAATTATTATGGTATGGTCTAGCATCTCCTTTTCCTTAGCTGATTATTTTTATGGAATGTAGTTAATGAATGTTATTATTTGATGGGTGTTTAATACTGTAGATTGCACTTCTGTTCTTTAAACAGAACTCAGACAAATAAAGCTGTGATCAGTGGTTTTGAAAACAAAGAAATATATACTTGGAGTAGGAACAAGCAGAGTGCTTTGAAATTTTTCTGAGACTTACTTAAGTATGAGAAAGTAGTGTGTGTAATTTGTTTAGCTCATTTGCTGTGTTAATAAATTGCTGTTCCTTTGGGGTCATGTGTTTTCTCTTATGATGTGATGAAAACTTGTACTCTTGAAAAAGACCATAATAAGTTGCATCTGCAAAAGCAAGGCTGTGTTCAATCACCGGCTGTAGGAGTCATCCCATTGACAGTGATGCACAAACCATGTTTGTGTTCACAATGCTCACACAGACTCCAAAAGTATGATTCTCTCCAGAAAAAAAATGCTTTATCTCTTGTATTCTTTAGCATATTTTCTTAGATTAAAAACCAAGTGAGTTTTGGTGGGTTGGCCTATTTTTTTCTTTCAGAACCAAGAATTTAAATTTCACCTTGAAATCAAAGATGCAAATTTACAATAATGCTGAAGTTATATTGGGGTTTAATTGGGTTTAAAATAGCTCCGGGCATTAATGATTCTTTCTGATACAGAGCTTAGAAGGGTCTCAGGAGTTGAGAATCTGATAGTCTCCTGTGTGCTTTATATTTTGTATCTGTGCCTTATGTATCACAGTCCCACTCTTTCCTGCAACATCCTCAAGAAGAATATGCTGCATAACTGCCATTTTTAGATAGCCATTTCTAGAGCAGAACTGCATATTAATTTCTTCTTTAAAATTCCTCTTTGCTCACTCACCTCCAGTGAGTGATGATTTCTGACAGGTAAGTAAAATACCATTACTTTCTTTTAATTTTCTTTTTTCCACGGAAAAAGGTAGGGGAGTGGGTTTTGTCCCAACTTAGAGTGTTCCATGTGTGCTTAAATTGAGACAGCAGTGAGACCCTTCTAAGTGCACTGCAAAGCAGGTATTCAAACTGTGGGAAGAAAAAGCTTTCCTTAGCACCTAACAGTGATAGTCTTCGCTAAACTTCCTCTGTTGAAATCATAAAGTCAGCTCTACAACTTACAAGGTTCAAAGACTGGGGAAGAGCAACCACTGATATGTCATCTCACTCCCATGAAAGCACAGACATTGAGAAAAGTTTCGTTTATAGCTTCCCAGCTCATTGGAGTAGCTTCGGTTGCCAAAACTTTATCATTAGCAGTAGTGTGTAGAACCCTTGGAGTCTAGAATTCTTCTCTGCTGTCTGTATTTTCCTTTTGGGGCAGATTTTTCTGCATGGTTCTTATTTAAGAAGCAAATCTCTGTTCAAATAGAGATTAAGATATAGAAAGGAAGTACTAAAATGGTGTGGGAAGGTAACATGAGAGGCTCTGAAATGAAATGTGATGAAATTAAGGACCACTAAGGAGTCTCAGAGTTGCTTGGTTTTCATTACTGTGGTTACATTCTTCATTTTCCTTGATTATGTTTGTAGGAAAGGGGTTAATGGATTTGGTCAAATTAAAAAGTAAGTCTATTTTATGAGGTGTTGAGAAATGTCCTCACATAACCAATATTCACTGCCTAAAAGACTGCATGAAGATGTATAATCCTGAAACAGAGTAAGCATTCTCACCAGCCCCTAGTGGAAGGCTTTTGTAGCCCTACCTCTTATTAGCTCCAATGGTAGCAATTCCTCAGGATTGGTGTATGTTAAACATTCTGTGCTGTCTGGCCTGTGTTTTCTACCTTTAGGTCAAGGGATCTAAGAATCAGGCCCTTCATGTTTAATTAGGATTGCTGCATTTGTCTTTATTTACAGTTGATTGTTAAAATCAACATTTATTTTTGATTGAAGTAGTTAATCTTTAATTTCTGTCCAAGGTCAGCCTACTCACACTTATCTACCTTTGGACCAGAAATTGTAGTAGGTGATAGAGGTTTTGTGTGGAACAGGAGGAGCTTGGAGAAAGGAAGGGAGCAGATGCTGACACTGAGCAGAAAGTACCTAGCAGGTCTTAAAGAGAAGTGGCAGGGCTGAAGGGAGCGAAAATGGAGCTGCATCAACATTTAGCAATTAAAACCCTATTCTACTGGCTTAGATTTAATCAAGAAGAAGAGCACAGTAATACAATTAACACAAATAATGCAATTTGACATGACACAGCTCTACTTTGCAGTGCATGTGGCATGATGAGCAGAGTTAATTTTTCATTGCTTTTGGGAATGTGATGTTCTCTTGTTAAGATGCAAACTGACTTGTCATCACTTCTGTGATTGAATTCGGCTATAGTGGTCTAGTATTATTCCCTGGGGTAAATATACAGTGACATTACTTAACATACATTGGCAACAGAGTGTGCCTAGTTGTGAAAATGCAAATCCTGAGTTTAAAGATGTCAATATGGAATATCAACTGCAACCTGGCAAAGAAAACTCCTAAATCTAAATTATGAGATTGGCATATTTATTATTCTGACATAAGAACTGATTACTCTTTTCACTTGGAAACCTTTGAAACTGAAATCTTCTACAATAAATAGCCAAATTTTAAAATACTTTGTGTCAAGAAACGAAAGATAAAATATAGTTAAGAGTCATACTGGAGTCTCTCTCTTTATTAGCCATATTTTAACAGATACTCTCCGTGGTATTCTATAGCAAATGGTTAGATGACAGAACAGTTTGAAACATGCATTTCATTCCACTGTCCATACCTTTCTCTTTACCTGCATTCTGCAGTTCACTGTATGTGGACAGTAAGACAAACGTGATTTATTTAATTGGCCTTGCAGTCAGTGGATCTGATGCTCCCTAGTGTCTCACTAACAAACCTGTTACATCATTCTTACATCATGATAGGTTAAGAGAAAATTAAGCCCATATGCTTAAACTCTCTTTTTAAGCGTCAGTTCAGAAGAACCTGGCCAGGAAAAATGCTTAGGCACATAAATTAGATGAGACCAAAGCCTGATGTTAAAGTGTGTACTTAATGGTTTTTTGGATCCCAGATATTCCTAATACTAAATGGTATTAAGAAATTCATTCACATACACACTTAAAAATGAACTATTTCTTTTTCTGTTTATTTCTGTTTCAGAAACACCATTTGTATATACTACTGTCTCCCAAATATGACTTTTTATGCCACACTAAGTTCAGTGGCCTAGTTAGTGTTCTTCTGTCAGCAATTTGCGATGCAAGAAAATTTTAAGCTCAAAGCCACTCATAATATTTGTTATATAATAAGATTCAGTGAAATAAAGAAGCACTTAGCAGCTAATAATGCAAGAATCATAGAACCACAGAATGAGTGAATGAAATTAACTCGGAGGTCTCTACCCCAGTTTCATTATTGGAGTGGGACTGTTGCCAACACTGTATCAGGTGTCTGGCTTTGCTTACCTGAATCTTGAAAATGGTCAGGGATGGAGATTACCCAGACTCTCTGGGTGACATCTTCCAGTGGTGTCCTACTCAATGAATGTTTTTGTTTCCTCTAAGATCAAATCCACATTTCCCAAGTTTTGGGAAATTCCCAAGCATTTGTAGCCCTTTGGTCCTTATTGTATCATTAGAAAAGTTTTGCTCTGTCATTCTTCTAAACTACCCTTCACATAATTATAAATAAACTCAACTCCAACTATAAAATGGGCTCTAACACCCCTAGTCATTGTGTTAAGCCTCCACCAGACCAATCCATCTTCTCCACATCTTTCTTGGACTGGAGGGAGAGGAGAAAAACTGGATACAGCATTCCAAGGATATCCTCACAAGCATTTAGTGGACAGGGATGGAAAAACAGGCCAACTCCCCTGGACCCTGCCTGGCCTCTGGGGATGGTGGGCTAAAGTAGAGGCCTGCTCCTTTCAAGGCCACCTGGTCTCCTTAACCTGGCAGGGAGGACTCTCCCCTCACGGTCACTCTGCTTCCAGGGCCTGGCTGGGAGGCCTGCTCCCCTCAAGGCCACCCTTCCTTCAGGACCCACTGGGGATGCCCTATCCCCTCAAAGATACCCCGCATCCAGGGTCCAGTGGGCTGACATAGTGCCCTGCTCCCGTCAAAGCTGCCCCATCTCCCTGGCCCAGCAGGGAGGCCCACTTCCCTAGTGGCCACACCATCTCTAGGACCTGGCCCACTCCCTTTGAGACCACTTCACCTGTGGGGCCCAGTGTGGTGCTCCTAGACCCTGGCCAGCAAATGTAGTTCCCTCCTTCTCTTGAGAGTACCCCACCTCTGGGACCAGGAATGCCAGTGTGGTGCCCTGCTCCCCTCAAGGTCACAGTGCCTCCTGGCCATGGAAGCTTGGCATGGTGCTCTTCTGCCCTCTGGGGCGCCTTGTCTGTGGGACCCAGTGGCCTGTTGTGGTGCCTCTCTCCCCTCAAGGCTGCTGTGCAGCCTGAGCATCGTGGGCCAGCATAGTGCTCTGCTCCCATTAAGGCCATCATGCCTGCTGGGTCTGGAAGGCTATAGTTGTACCCTACTCCCCTCAAGCCTTCTGTGCCTCTGTAACCAGTTAGACCAGCATGTTGCCCCTCTCCCACAGAGGTCACGGTACCTCCTGGGCACAGTGAGCCAGCATGGTGCCCTGCCCCCCTTGAGGGCACCCTGCCTCCTGGGCCTGGCAGAGAGGCTTGGTCCTCTCAGGCTACCCCACCTTCAGGGCTCAGCATTGTGCCCTCCTTCCCCCTAGGCTGTCCTCCTTCTGGGATCTGGCAAGGAGACCTGGTTCCCTCGAGGCTTCCCCACCTCCAGGGTGAGGGGGGAAGTCTGCTCCTCTCAAGGTCATCCCATCTTTTCAGCCTGGCAGGCTGGTGTAAAGCCTTACTCCCCTGTTGGGCACCCTGCCTCTAGGCCTTGAAGCTGCCCCACTTCTGGGACACAGCTGGGACAGTTGTCTCAAGGCAACCTTGCCTCTGTACCCTGGTGAGGACGCCAGCTCCTCCCTCATACACCCTGCCTCTGGGGCCTTGCAGACTGGCATGGTGCCCCACTCCCTTTGAGGCTGCCCCACCTTGGCATCTGCTGGAGAGGACACTTGTGTCAAGGGCACCCCAGCTCCTGGACTAGACACACTACCCTCGATGCTTTCCCACCTCTGGGGCCTGACCCTTTGAGGCTACTGAGTGTCCTTGACCTGTCAGGGGGACCTCCAAGGCATGGTGGTGTGTCCCACTCCACTCAAGGTTACCCTGCGTTGGAGCCCAGTGGGACAGCATGGTGCCCTGCTTGTCTTGATGTTGCCCTGTCTCCAGGGCCAAGTGAAGAGGGCTGCTCCCCTCAAAGCCACCTGGTGTACCCAGCCTGGTGGGGGGCCCACTCCCCTCTTAGCTGCCCTGCCTCTGGGGGCTGGTAGGCTGGAGTGGTGTCCCACTCCCATTGAGGTTGCCCTGCCTCGAGGTCCATCAGAGACCTGTTGTCCTCCAAGGCACTCCAGGCTGCCCCACCTCCAGGGTCTAGCAAGGAGGCCCACTTCCCTCAAGGCTGCTGTGCTTCTGGGGCCTGACATGAAGGTCTGTTCCTCTTGAGGCTGGCTGGTCAACTTGGCTCAGGAGAATGCTCCACTTCCCTTGAGACTGCCTTGCAGCCAGGGCCTGGTGTGGTGCTCTGCTCCCCTCAAGGCCACCCCATCTCTGTGCCCCTTGAAGCTGCCCAGTCTCCTTGGCCTGGCAGGTGGACTAGTTCCCTTTGAGACTGCCTTGTCTTCAGGGCTGGGTGTGGTGCTCCACTCCCCTTGAGGTCATCCCTCCTCCAGAGCTCAGCAGGCTGGTGCGGTTTGCCAGACACCCATATCTCCTAGGCCTGGGAGGCCAGCATCATGATCCACTCCACTTGAGACTGTCCTGCCTCCAGAGCACAGCTCTGAAGTTCAATGTCCTTTCAGTTGGGATCACTACATTCCATCCCTTGATCGTCCTTCAAGGTACTGTAAGTTGCAGATTCAGTAAGTGATTGCTACAATTAGTAATACAAGAGTAGTGATAAGTAAACAAGTACTGGTTGTGACAGTAAGTGTAGAGTAGCAGTGATGTTAGAGATCATAGGACCACCAAAGTCTTAGTCAAGTATTCTGAGCGCTCACTGCAGCCTCTGGCCTCTCTGGCAGGGAGAGGCAGCAACCTATCAAAGACCCAGCTCCACAAGCCCGGAAAAGAACAGTGACTCCTGTGAAATAGACACCCCGTCCTTTGGCAGCCCCAAGAGAGCCCTCTTGGGCCCTTTTTTTTTTTTTTTTTGTCCTGGTTTCAGCTGGGATGGAGTTAATTGTCTTCCTAGTAGCTGGTATAGTGCTATGTTTTGGGTTAAGTATGAGAAGAATGTTGATAACACACTGATGTTTTCAGTTGTTGCTAAGGAATGTTTATACTAAGTAAGTCAAGGATTCTTCAGCTTCTCATGCCCAGCCAACAAGAAGGCTGGAAGGGCACAAGAAGTTGGGAGGGGACACAGCCAGGGCAGCTGACCCAAACTGGCCAAAGAGATATTCCATACTATGTGTTGTTACACCCAGTATATAAACTGGGGGGAGTTGGCCTCAGAGGGATCGCTGCTCAGGAACTAACTGGGCATCGGTCGGTGAGTGGTAAGCAATTGCAATGTGCATCACTTGCTTTGTATATTCCAGTCCTTTTATTATTATTATTATTTTATTATTGTTATTATTATCATTATTATTTTCTTCCTTTCTGGTCTATTAAACTGTTCTTATCTCAACCCACAAGTTTTACTTTTTTTCTGATTCTCTCCCCCATCCCACTGGGCGGGGGGGGGAGTGTCGTGGTTTAACCCCAGCCAGCAACTAAGCACCATGCAGCTGCTCACTCCCTGCCCCCCTCCCCAAGAAATGGCAGTATTTCAAGGCTATGCAGTCCCTTCTGGCCACCCTGTACAATCCACTTTTAGAATAAGAGATAATGAAATTACTACTGGAAGTTTAAATGTGACTAGAAAGAATATTAAATAAAAATAAATTAAAAATTCAGGCTTACACTTCCACTTTACAAGTTTGCTGATCACATCCTGAGAAGTCCAGGGTGAGATGAATTTTAGGGGAGTGAGCTGCACCAATAATATGGGCACCATGAAGAAGTTTGAACATGTCTGTGGAGCTAGGGATCAATGAGGCTGAACAAGAGGCCACCTCACCCTGAAATGTTGTTCATGTTCTGGCCAGTCTTTAATTCAGTGTTGATGATGTTGACACTCAGTTGGTTTTCAGGCACACAGAGTGGCTTATTATGCGTCACTGTAATAATCTCATTGTTACTGGCAGTTGGAACACTGCACAATAATGAAGCAAAAAGTCCTCACCAGTTGGTGCTCTACAAGATCCATGTAAAGATGGAGAGGTGATACCTACAACAAAGGGAAATTTCTTAGTGGCCACCCATGGACAAGCCCTGAAAATATGTGCTAACTGCCCTAGTGTACAAAAAGCATAAGGATTTTCATGTCTTTTAAGCTTTGATTTTTCTAAATCTGTGCATATGACTGGAGAGTCGACAGTTGAAGTTCTGCTGTGGAGGTCAATAAAACTGTTCATATATTCCTTCAACAGGAAGAGGAATGGATGGTGACCTCTGCAAAGTATAGTGCCGTATTTTAACCAGCAGCCTTATTTCAAAGGCAGTGTCTTCACTGATGTTATTCCAGTGCTGTGGGTATTGTATTCCTGCCAGCCCCGCTCACCTCTCAATTGATAGGAAATTCCAGAGTCTTCATCTGCTGTATGGTAAAGTTTGAGCTGATGTTTTGTGGAAAAGTCCTGATGTTGGTGTTGATGGGTAGCATGACATAAATTCTTTTTCCCCCACCTGAATCCAAAACACTTGACATCATAAACTTGGGAGGCTTCTATGCAGCTGTTATTTTTGGGCCATGCCATGCTACTTCCCCAGTAGCTGTTTCTTTCAGAGATGGCAGAAAAGTTTTTTTTTACACATGGGGAATCTTAAAGAAGCACCTAGAGCTAATCACTTGCAAGTATTGTGAATAAGAGTGCTTTCCTCTGTGCAGGAATAGAAAAATTTACTGGCTGATTGTAGCCTTGTGGTTTACATTGTTCAAACTAAAATAGAAAAAAACATGTAAAAATTTCTCTAGCCTCTAATTTGGAATTCTTTTTTGGATGCAATGACCTGACACTGATCTCTTCTGTGCTTATATAATCTTCTCAGTGCTGAGTATGGCAAGTAAAAAAATATGCATCCATTTATATTATCCAAGCAAATGCTCATAACATATTGACCGCTATCTTAAAACTAGGCAGATTGCTCGCCTTGCTGCCCCCAGCAGCTGGCTGTTCCAGACTTCCTGTTCAGAGGACTACTGCTAATTTCTAACCTAAATTTAATCAAGGCAACTTTATACCTTGTTATGGGTTTGTGTGGCGTGGTTTTCTTTGGTAGTGGGGGAGGGGGCTGCAAAGGTGGATCCTGTAAGAAGCTGCTAGAAGCTACCCCGGCTCCAAGTTGAACCCACCTCTGGCCCAGGCCGACCCCATCAGGGATGGTGGTAGCGCCTCTGGGAGAACATATTTAAGAAGGGGAACTGGCAGTGTGGGGATTGGGAAAACGTGAGTGGAACACCTTTGCAGATAGCGAGGTCAGTGAAGAAGGAGGGGGAGGAGGGGCGCCTGAGGAGGCTGATGGCTCTGCAGCCGGTGGTGAGAAGGCAGGCTGTCCCCCGGCAGCCCATAGAGGTGAACGTGGAGCAGTGTGTGACTGGAGAGAAGCCCGCGGAAAGGACCCATGCCAAAGAAGTTTGGGAAGAACTGAAGCCCGCGGAAAGGACCCACGCCAGGGAAGTTCGGGAAGAACTGAAGCCTGTGGAAAGGACCCGTACCAGGGAAGTTTGTGAGGAACTGCANAGGGGTGGGGGGAGGTGTTCTGATGTTTGGTTTCCCTTCCCAATACCCTTGTGGGTTTTGTTTTTGATTTGATTTTTAGTAAATGAAATGGATTTTGTTTCTTCCCCAAGTTGAGCCTGTCTTTTGCCCGTGACCGTAAGTGGGGAGTGATCCCTCCCAGTCCTTGTCTTGACCCATGAGCCTGCCTTTGTATTTTCTCCTCCTCCCAACGTGGCCAGGGGTGGGGGTGGGGAGTGAGAGGCTTCGTGGTGCTTTGTTACTGGCTGAGCTGAAACCAAAACCACGACAGTCCTTTTTTTCGCTCTTGTGTCAACTTTGTCCTTTAGCTGAGACACTGCTTCCCTGGTCTTCTGTTTATTCCTAGTGTGTTGATAGAGTAATTGCTTTCCTCTCAGCCTCTGCTTTGGTACACTAAACAAGTTGAACTCTTTCAGTCTCCTTTTGTGCAATAATTATCACAGATCTCTACATGATTTTGTAACAGCCGCCGCATCCTTGAAGATAGCAACCCTCTCTTTCACGCTTGTCTAATATCTCACATTCACTTCTTAGCCTCAGGAGTACCTGTACTGTTATTAGACACAATTTCACATTTGGCTCCTGAAAGCATACTAGTATTTGTGGCCATGATTTTTCAGGCATAAGATGCAAGATAACCTGCCTAGTGGTCAGTAGTCTGAATGACCTTGCAGTTGTCCTCACCAGGATTCAGAAGTATAATTTTCAGGTTGCTTCTTAATAAAGCAACAACCCTTACCTTTCTACCTACTAGCTGAACATTTTGTGTTCAGTTTAGTTGTATGTGTCCACTTAGAAATATATGGTTTGCTTACAGATCGCTAGGCTCCCAGAATTTGTACTCTGCTCCAGTTCTCAGCCACTGAAGGAACACTTTAAATTAAATGAACTCTGTTCAAGAAAAGTATTAATGGTTTTATTAAATTGAAAAAAAATCTATCATTTCTACATCAGAAATGTAGTTCAAAAAGAAACTACTCTAAGACCATTGGACAGGCCAGAATCTTATTCCTGTTCCACTTGCGTGATCCTACTGAAGCAGCCATAAATGCTGAGTTAGACCAGAGTTCTTTCCTGTACAGACAACCTCCAGCAGGCTCAAGATCTCTTGGGAAACAATGACATTTAATACCATTTAGTACATGCCTGTGGTATCTAGCCCGTGACCAAGGGCCTGAGGGAGCTTTCAGGAGCTGTAAACAGTCTGAGGGGTTATAGAAAGTCCTTTAAACTATACAAGGGAACTGAAGAAAAGACAACATGTCCTCAAGCATTCTGAGTTTTCCCCAAACACCACAAAACTGGGGACAGTGTGAAGGCATGGGAGTATGCTTAGAAATGTCTTCTCTTGTATGGAAATTTGGATGTCTGTTTAAATTTTGGAAAATAAATGTAATAATCTGAAAAAAAGGAAGCTGAGATTTATCCATGGAGCTCTTGGTTATGCAGAATATTATGGCTGGAGCAATAAAAATATAAATAATCAGCAGAAATGCATCAATACAATGAACTTCAGCATTTCAGTATTGCTCACAGCAGCAGGAACACTCGGGACGCAAATTCTGGGCAGTTTAAAACTCCTCATTCTTATCCCTCCCTAGGTGCTATTCCCACACCTTCTCCTGGCGATGCTCATATGGCAGTTCCTTTCAAGGAGCTGATCTTTTCAGAAACCTCACAGTCCTTCATTCTGAAATAAGTCAGTCCTCAGATGGTAGAATAACATATCAAAAGTGAGAAAGTCAGTGTCTCAGTGGCCATGTACAGAAACCTACTGGCATATTCAGAGTAATACTGGAATCTTTACTGAAATTGTTGGTACAGGTGTTAAGGAATCACTACCTCCACCATTAGCACAGGATTGAAGCTGTGGGTTTCGTCATGTTTTGATTAGCGCTAAAGGAAAATTTCTGTACCTTGCCCTTTGGACCTACCCTCCAGCAGCTCCAACTTTGTGCTAGTTCAGCTCTTTTTTCAGCTATACAGTGAATTAGTTTAGTGAATCAAATGGAATAAAAGTAAACCCTCCAACAGCACAATGCCACACCCCCTGAGAAAAAAAAAATTAAAAAGAAAGATTGGTTTTGTAATTCTACTCAGTGCCCTGATCTGGATCAACCTGCATCCACACAGACAAGTGGGCTAGCAAACAAAAAAGGCAACAATGGACAACTGGCCTTGTTGTTGAGAAAATTGCCTTGTTGAGCTGCATCTTGAACTTGCCAAATCATTTCATACACTGGTTCACATAAATGCCCATTAGAGGACAGTAATTTCTATAACTACCAGCTTCAGCAAATACCTGGTTCTGTTCCACTCTGGCATGCACACTCAAATTGATCTTTGTGATGTTGAAGTAGGAGTCTCAATGGAAATAATTGCATGTCTTTCTGGAAAACAGACCTTCCCTACAAAGCCAGTACAGATCTACCCCAAAAAGTTTGCACATTTTGCAAAAACAAACAAAACCTCCCAACTTTCTCCAGAACACAGTGCATGGGATTTTGTTGCACTTTAGATCAGGGAAGACTAAAGCATTCATTAATTATTATGCAATAATTGGATCCACGTGAAGGAATTTGGGTATTTATTGCCTTTGTGAAAGAATAGTTACTGATGCATAAAACACTACAACATTACAGACCAGTGGTTATTTCTATTTCCCCTTTCCTTGCTTACAAGAGGAGCAGCTGACTGTTAGTGTTCTGGAGGAGTAGGCTGTTGAGAGTGTCGGTTCTGTCCACATGAGCTTGGCTCCATGTATGCCTGGAGGTTCTCCAGAGTTAGGCATTCCAGAAGGTAGAGTTCTCCCCTTCAGCCTGAAGTGGATGAGAAAATTCTGGATTTTTAACCTTATGATTGGTGGACTGCTCTGAGATGCTATATGTTGATTAGTGTAGCAAGTTGCCAGGCAAATATCCTTGAATAGTTAAGTTCTGTTATTTCTGCCAATTACATGTCGTTTTGCAACACCCGCCTAATTGCACTTTAACTAATGAAAGTTACATCCCTAACAACTCCATAGCAGTATCTCAAAGGTCAAACTCTGGGTGTCCAAAACCAATCTAATTATTCTAGTCATGTTAGCTCAGTAGGTATTTACCTCTCTGTAAGGAATTTTGTTTCTGAGCTAAAGTCATGGTTTCTCATGGGGTTTTGGCCCCACACATTTTGCCCTCTCTTAGTGAACATTCTAATGGAGGTGATGTACATGAGAACGGATGTTAAAGACACTCATAAGACAGATTGTTTGTTAAAAACAAACAAACAAAAAAAAAACCCAAAAAAGGGAAATAATGCTTTGCTCTTGTCTACTTAGTGGCAAACTACCAAAGCAGGATCTGAAGGGCAATACCTAGAACAATGGGGTTCTGAGCTTGAAGGGCTCCTCTAGGCCACGTCTGTAACAAAAATAGCTAGTATCAAAAGCTCATTCCTTAAGAAAGCTTTGCCTTGCCTTTAGTAGTACTAGCTATATTCTTGCTCCCCTTCGCTTTCCCTTCTCAGAAGCAAGCTTTCTCTGTCATCCAAACTGTGAACAATTCTGCTATACTCACTGACTTCTCTAACTTTCAATAAATTATACCAAATACACCTGTATTTTTATTATATCAAGCAGGTTTCTGAACACTACAAGCAAAACCATTATGAACTGCTCATGAAATGTTTTTTCCCTGAAAGAAAATACAAGTATACCACATATAAAGTTCATGTACTTCTCAATTTTGACTCTTTTGCTTCTACCATCTTCTCTTTTACTGAGTTGAAGAAAGAGAGATGGGCACCATTAACACCTAGGTCACACAATTATACCTGTATTATGCAGAGTTTAGTACAAGTAAGTCAATCTTCAATCTGGCAGGGACCACAGATGACCTAGAAGAATCTCTAGATTCTGCCAAAGTCCACAACCACATCCATTGCCAAAGTCCACAACCACATCAATTGCCAAAGTCCAAAACCAGACCAATAACCCAGGAGACTGAGCTCTGTTTGTAGCCAGAAAAATCATCATCTTAGGCACCTCAGAGTGCTGACTCTACACCATAACCTGGCCAAAGCCTGACTGTATTTAATTTATCGGGGACCATCATCAGGCAACATCGTAAAGAAGTATGACCTCACTTTTGCTAAGTTCCAGACTGGTTCTGGAACATAAGCTACAGTGCCCTCAGCTCATGAAATATATGCAATACTGATCAGAATTACTTATTTTTCATGTTTTTGTGGGAGGCAGCAGCATTTTGGCAATTTTCCTTAATGCAAGAGGAATGAAAATACCGAACTAGGAAGAAAAAAAAAGCCAACCCACTATCATAGTTACAGTTGGTTGCTTGTCGACAGTGACAGCTGAACACATGTGCATGTGTTTCAAGAAAATTGTTCACAACAGGAAAAAGTGAGACACATAGCAGCATGACTTACTGTATAAGACAGTTATGGAAGAGAAAGCAAGAAGAAGACAGACAGCTATTTGCCAGACCTGACAGAACCATCTAAGTGATTTCATGGATCTTCCAGATAAAATGTTTTACAAGAATACTCCCAAAGCCTTATGCATATCACTGAAGAAGGCAAATAAATACCTCTAGCATTTTCCAATCTAGCAAGAAATCAATAGTCTATCCTTCAAAAAAGGTGAGGGGAAAAAAAAATAAAAGAAAGACAAAGAAAGGAAGTTTAAGAATGGGTGAAATCCAGAAAGTGACAGAAACCAAGACTACAGAGTGCCTGCCATTAGGCAAAGAAAGAAAAGAAAGGAGTAATCTCAATTGTTGCAACTTAATCTGTGGTCTAGTTAAATTCCTTAACCCTATGTGACACAGCCATTTAAAAATTTAAGTGCAGACTGTAGCCTAAGAAGAAAAGAAACAACTAAGATTTTATACTTACAAAGCAACAAAACATCTTGTTTGAATGAATAGGAGCATTTGTACTTAACTGGTCTTCACCTCAGACTTCGTAAGCATGCTATAATCCAGCAGGAGAGAAAAGCATGGCAGATGAAACAGAAATGGGTCTTTTATTTAAATACAGAAATTCCATCTCAGATTCCAGCAAACAACATAATGTAGAAGGTAGCATTTTCTCAGAAAGGAAAGTTTCTTAAAAGCTATCACACAAGAACAGAAAGTGCCAAGATAGGATGGAAGCCGGTGACTTGCGTTTCATTTCAGTATAGATGGGTTCATGATTCTGGGAGTACTACTTCACTTTCTTTCTGATAAGCTCTGTGCCCAGATGCAATATTCTCTAACCATTGATAGCTTATGGGGATGGCATTATAATGAGGTTTAGCTCTTCAAACAAAATTCTAAGCCTTCTCTCCCCTGAGCACTCAAGAATAGAATGCAAGCAACAATCTTTCACTTCTCTCAGCATGTTTTTCCTGTGAAAGCATTGACTGCACTGCACCTATCAAATCACCTTGGTATGAGAGTATACATATATAATCTTCTCTTTTCAAGACTTCAGGAGTAACATGAAAGAGAAAGCAAGAAGACAGCTATTTGCCAGACCTCACAGAGCTATCTAAGTGATTTTCATAGATCTTCCAGAATCACACAGAAACACAGAATCATTGAGGTTGGAAAAGATCTCTGGAAACCATCTAGTCCAACCACTACTCAAAGGATTGTCAACTAGAGCAAGTTGCTTGGAGCTGTTTATAGTCAGGTTTTGAATATGTCTAAGGAAAAAGAC
>VYZV01013307.1:96779-172155 GCA_013401275.1 Pandion haliaetus | reverse complement strand
GAGGTGAGCGGGAGCCCGCAGACCGAACCGGGACGCGACCGCCCGCGCGGGGAGCGCACCGCCTGGCCCTTTAAGGGAGCCCCCCGCCGCTGCCGCGGTCACGTGCGGCAGGAGCGCTCGCGCCCCCTCCCCCTCCCCGGCCGCCCACCTCCCGCGCATGCGTGACGGGGCCGGGGGCAGCGGCTGAGGGGCAGGCGCGGAGCCGGGGGCCATTTCGCGCCGCCTGTGGGGAGGGCGGCGGGGCCTCTGCGGCTTCTCGGGGTTCGCTGCCGGGGCCGCCGTGCCCTCCTCGGGGCGGCCCCTCTGACCCTCCGCAGCCTTCGGGATCCGCTGGCGCTGGTCCCAAGCCTTCGGCTCCAGTGCGCTCGGTCACCCTGAGGAAAGGGGCTGTTTGCTGCTAAGGCCGCGTTCGTCCCTCACGGCATGGCATGGCGGGCCCGGGGTGCCGGTCACGGGTGGCTTTCCTCGTCACGCCAGGCTGGCAGGCTGCTCCCAGGGCAGTTGGGATGAGGGGTACCCAGTGGCCTTGAGTCTCGCGCCTATAGGATTGCCGATGTAGTCGTGCAGAAATGTGAGCAAGAGCTGCTCCTCGGCTAGTAGCATCCAGGGCTCCACTCTCCTGGTGCCAAGCACACTGTGCATCCCAGACTTGAAAGCTATAGAGACCTCTGTATCTGTTTAAATTTGGCTGAAACTGGCCAGCGCTTTCAAGAGATACTACAAAAAACTTAGTGCAATTGCAGAAGCATAATTTCCTTAGAAAATCAGGCTAATAAGCCATATCCCAAATAATTCATTGAGTAAATTAGCAAATCATGTAGGGCATGTGGCAGAACCCATGGATCAGTGGTTATGGTACTGTGACTTAACACATTCATCGACCTGGAGAGCAGAATGCAAAAGATGATGGGCAAAAGACCACTGGACATACTTATGCGTAACGTTCTGTTACTAACACAGGTAATAACTAGACCCTTAAATTAATTAACCAGCACTGTGTGCTTGCTGAAAAAAAAACGTGTAATGTAGCCCAAGTGAAAATACAAGGAAAATTACACGTGTGCAGCTCTACTTACAGTGTAATTCATGTACATCCAACCGGTGCCTTGACTTCAGGCACGGCATGCACCTTCACCCCTTTATGGTGCTCTCCCGTGTGTGTCCATTACTCAACTTGCTACCTATGAGGAACAAAGTTTCAAAAATTCAAGAACTTGAGCTGAGGTCATCTCATTAGCGACAAGCCTGAGTTTAACTTCTTTTTCAGTGCTAACATTTGCCAGCTCTAAGAAAGTTAGTTCAAAACCTGTATACAAAAGAGTCGGTCATGTGTGATATTCCTTTGTCTCTGGAATGTCAAAAGAAAGACCAGCCTCCATCCACATCAATCTTTAGTTTTGCTAACAATGGGAATTTTAGAAATCCTAAATTCAGCCTGCAATAATTGTGTCTACGCTGACTGTTAATGGAGGAAATGAACGCTGTGTATCTCCAACCAGCTTGAAAGCATGGCCTCTGGCACAGACAGGCTGTTTCCTCTAGAGGACAGAGAATACCCAGTTTATTACGTGTGTCCTAGGCATGTCTCGCTGGGAGGGTGGCAGGGCCCAGAGATTGGGTAGGGTAACAAAGCATGTCCCACCTACTGACGCTGGGTTTCTTCAGGTGGCAGAGACGGCCAACGCGCCCTGCATATGGGCTGTTTGGATGTCCGACGAAATGATGAAAGGGACTCCTACTCCACAGAATGTGATAGAAAAATCTGGATAAAGAAAATACAGAATAGATTAATGAGGAACCCTGTGAAATTCCTTGGGGATCACAAACAGCCTCAAGCTCCACCTACGCTGTTACAAGAGACACTACTGATATTCTGCGGGAAGGCTGATACAACCCCAAGAAAACCCTGGATATACCCTGAGAAATGATTTGGCTGGTGAGATCTGAGGAAACCCTGTCTAGTGCTGCCGCTACACGTCCCTCTCACTGCATACACACTGAAACCAAGATAAGAGCTGGAATTCGGGCATGTAGCACCAACTGAAACTAACATTTCTCAGAACCCTTTCAAAGGCTGTATGACTCGCCTGGAGCCAGACAGGAGAGGCTGTTATAAGTAGATTGCTACTCCAAAGAATAGACAATTAAAAGGACAGTATTTCCCATGCTCCACCCTGGTCCTTCCTTAGGTCATGTTTATAGTAGTGAGATTAAAGTGTCCTCTTTGAATCGAAGGGGAAGTGTCATGAAATTTGCTCCTCGAGTGAGCTGGGCTGTGTGAACCTTACTAGAGTTTCTTCATTGTTCTCATCATACACTGTAGTTTACATTCATCTCAGTCCATCTCTCATACAATAAAATAGTTCCTGCACAGTGAGTGCCTCCTCAAGAAAGATAACATTTGCCAAAGTCTTGGAGAACAAAGTGAAGAAAGGAGCAAGAGGGAGTGACTGAAATGGAAATCGTGCTGGATGAGGATGGAGACGAAAAAGGGAGTTCCTGAATACTGCTGCCATCATGGCAAGCTGAAAACACAGTGTTCATGAGTTTGTAGCTCAAGCAAGTAAAGCAATCGGGACTTAAAATTAGCACTCATCTAGTGTGTATCCTGTATCCCGACTTGTCAAAAGAGACCTGTAATGCACAAGTGCTTAAGAGAGCGAAAATTAAGAGAATTTTTATCCACCTGTTTGTGTGCTGCTTCAGCGGCAGCCACATCTCTAACCTTCCAGGATCCACGGTAGTCCTCGGGATTGTGTTGCAGCTTGCTGGGCTAAAGGTGTGGCTGTGGAAAGTTGGGCACAGCTTAATGCCTCTCCACGCACCCTGTCGCTGGCGCTGCCTGGAGCTTGGTTTGTTCTCCTAGCATTTTAGATAAGTCTCAGAGCTGTCCTAATTACAGTAGCCCGCCAAACAACGATGCCGGCTACTTCCATCACCATAGATAGCTTGGGTTCCCCACAGCTTGCTCCTTCCTTCCTTCAGCCACCTCTTTTGCTAAAAATCTCACTTTCCCTGGGATAAGGATGTTTCTAGGATGTGCAAATCTTCTGACAACATCATGTTCAGATACTCAGCTATGGTGGGCACAGAAAGACCACGGATAGAGAGTGTGCCAGTATTTCTAACACTCAACATGTGAAATTGCTTCTTGAAAAATGGCTGTTTTGGATCTTTCTTATGTGTGTTCCCCTCAATACTACTGCTTCAGTCCAGCAGTGCCTCTTCTCTCAAATCTTCCCTCCCCCCCCCCAACTCCATACTTCCCTCTGCTCTTCCTTCTCCTTTTCATTTTGCAGCCAGCAGGCATCTGCATAGTTTTCACTTGACCAAATACTGTGAAAATGCTCAAGAAAAACAAGTATTTCTGCTTGTTCTGTTACCACAGAATTCATCTTTTTAATGATCTGTAAATAAAGATGTCCCTGTGCTATGCCTTGTAACTAACATGACACTAAGACTCAGTGAAGTACCCTGCTTCTTCACTAAATGTTAATATATGGCCTACAAGGGTAGAATATGCAAGCATTTAATAATAAACAAATTGTCAAGCCCACTAAGAGATGGGAAGTAACCCATAGTTACTAGTTATCTATGAGACTTTTACTATCAGCCTTTAATTAACTGTTGATGGACCTAGAAAGATGCCTCAGGTGAGCAGGGAAAATTTTCAAATAGCTACCAAAAAGGCAAATATAACAGAGAACACAGTGGTTGGTAATGTCTTGATTATTTCTACAATGTCCAATAGTTTCACCATGCCTGTTACAAGGGCAGAGTACCTCGCACTCCACTTCCTCTTCCTGAACAGTAGATAGACAAAAGAATAGGCGAGAAGACAGTGAGATTGAAGCCAAAGAAGACACCTGGCAGCAGGACTGTGGAGATTATATATCTTAAACATTAACCATGCCTGACTTCCTGCTGCTGCTTGCCAACTGTGTGACTGTTACAGCTGGATAAACAGTCCACGTCTAATACCTGCACATGTGCAACCATCAGTGATTGCAGGACTGGTTACAAACAGCAAATTCAGACTAGGAAGTTCCTCAATGCATTTTTGCTTATTTCCTGGACAAATAGCGCATGAAGAGTGCAAGTATTATTTCTTACTGCTCATGTAAGTTAGTATCTGTGTATTCCAGGCCTGTTCTAGAATATGTTAAAGCAGTAGCAACACTGAAAGGCAATGTCTCCCCCAGTTGAAGCACAAGGCAAGAGATCACACTGGAATCTACCAAACTGAGGTGGAGGGGAAATAATGAAGCACTATTAATCAGCATACTTGGCTGTGTTATCATCAGCCAAGTCAGTGTCAAGTTCTTCGCAGTTTCTGGGCAAAGGTGTGCTTGAAGGAGGGATTTGAAAGAGAAAAATAAATTAGCTCGGGATGGAAGGGGACCCCCCCAAACACAAGAGAAGCAGATGTAGTGGGAAATGGCGTGTCTGGAAAAGACAACGCATGGGCAGCAGATGTTGGCATCAAGAACTTACTGGTGACATATCATTCTGGTGCTAGTGAGAAGATGAAAGGGGGCGTGAGCACACACTGTGAAAACCTTGTCAGTGAAGTCAAGAATGCTGTATGTGATGTGCTACTGGCATAGCATTAGCCGGTGGAGTTAAAAAAAAAAGAGGGATCACATGATGGGGATGTCTTAGTGAGGCCTCAAGAAAGAACCTGTGATGCAGCCAAAGCTGGTAAGGAATCAGGCTTTGAAAGTGATACCTACATTATGCACTTTGACCAGCAGTGTCTGGTTGTTTCCATGTATTCTTCCATTGGCTTGTCTTTACTTGTATAATTAGATTTTAGCTTTTGATCTGTTTTTTCTTAGCTTCACAGCTAAAACTCTAGGCACTAATAAGGTGTCCATAACTTTAAGTTTTTAAGTGAACAGCTCTTTAGAAACATAGAGCCAGTTTTAGGTATCTCAGACAGGTATTTAAAATTTACTGTTGCTGCCCTCAGCAAACCGGTGCCAGGCTAATGCTAAACCACTGCTGCAGAGAAAGCGGCAAGTAGAGGGAAGGGATGGAGCAAGGAAGGAGAGCCAGACACAGAGCCCTCGAGGGCTGGCCTTGCTGCTCCTTCTGCTGCCAGGAGGAAGGGAGAGTCAGGGCAGTAACTGCTACTCCTGGGACATAACAGGTCCTCCACCCCACGGGGACCAGCCTCCCTGTTAGCAGTGGTGCACTGTGTTCCTTTCCAAGGTGCTGCCGTAAACAAAGCAGGCAGTGGGGCCATGGCTCTTCATCCACCCTTGGCAGTCCGACACAGCAGCTTCCTTTGCAGATAGCTTAAGCTGGTCCTTGTGTTTAGCGTGGCCTTGAAGCTCGAGAGGGTGGTGGATGTTCCAATCACACAAGCTGCCAGAGTGCCAGACCCTGGTCTCTGTATAGTCAGGAGTTTAAGATGTAACACCTGAATTAATCACCCAGGGTAAGCAAGCTAAATATAGCCTTCAGTAGATGGCCCATACTTATGTTTTTTCTGTTGGGTGTATCCTTCCCTACATTGTGCCAATGGAAAGAACTTTCATTTCTTATTTCTTTTTCTGCAGTCAAGCAAGATCATAGCAGTTTCCTGCCATGTAAACCCATGTAGCATTAAACTTGCAGGTCTGTATGGGCAAAACTGCATCAATTACTTTACCAGAATGAATTAAAAAAGGAAAAATAGTAGAGAAAACCCACAGAGCTTGGATGATTGATTTCTTCAGAAGTATAAGATAAATGACACGATTCAGGGTTTAAAAGAGCTTTCTCTAAGGTTTGCAGGAGTTTAATCAAGACCCAGCTATGCTCAGATTTGCTGTGAATACAGTATGAGAAGAATGTGGAAAGAAAAACAAAGACATACAAACATCAAAACTTATGGGGGGTGGGGAGTGGCAGCTATGGGATATACGAGGGTTTAGAGTCTTGATTTGCAGTGACTGCATTTTATGCCTGTCACGGGCAAATTGACATTTTAAAGATATGTTCCTGACTGCTTTTTCATGTCAGTATCTTTGTTCAGGCTATATCTGGGCTGATGAAAGGAATTTCAATTAAGGATGAAATCCTTTCCTTACTGTATTGAAATGCACAGGGTGGGAGCAGAGGGAGAATGGAGCAATGAAAGCTCTATAGAGAGTTCTTAAGGCATCTTGCTGACACAGGACAAGATAGTTTAGGAATGCCTGGGGCAGTGCACTCTGTAGCACGGTTTACTGTGCCTTTACAAAGAAGCAGTGTGCATTCACCTTAGTGCCTACTGCCTGAGGCCATATATCATTCAAACAGGGGGCTAAGGGTTTAATAAATCCCAATCTAGTTTAGTCCTCAAGGGAATAGCAGTCTAGAGTCATTCAGGAGTGGCGGGGAGGATGGCTGCATAACCTGGCAAGAAAAGGCTGATTTTTGCCCTGTGAATGTAAGCAGTGTCATGGGAAATGAAAGGAGTTGTAAATCTGCATAGCTATAGTAGGAAGAACTGAGATGAAGCATAGTGAAAGCCTTAGGGAAAAGAAGTGTGAAAAATAGTAGAACATGAATATGAAGACAGTGCATGAGAGAGAGAGAAAAAAAAGAGAAAAACAGTAGAAAACCCATAGGGGAGAAAAAAAAAAAAGAAGGAATACTGGTTGTAGAAAACCACATCAAAACCACTTTATCTATCTACCTTGCAGTGACCTAATATTTGGGGTGAAAGGCAAATTAGTTCCCGCTGAGCACATTCACATAGATGTATTTCTCTTTGCATGCCTGTCCTTGTCCACCATTTTTCCATCCTGTTCCCTGGTGAGAATTTTTATTCTGCTGATACATTCAGAATGCTCACTAGGAGCCCTGGCTTCCAGCTGGGCTCCCAGCAGCCATGGTGACCTTCAGAGAGCAGCTGATTCACACTCCACTCCCATACATGCATTCAGTGTGGGTGTAACAAGCGCACTGCAAAGACTTTGTAGGACCTCTATATGTAGGCTATAACTAGCGCCTTCGTTCAGGTCTGAAACTGGAATAAGCACTGAGGCATTGATACCAAACAAAATCTGGATGGAGCTAGAGCTCTGTGTCACTGTGGCTAGAACAATAATCAAGCTAGCAATTAAAAGCTAGTTTGTGTAAGTCTACACTACTACAGAGTCATTAATGTGACCGAGGTGTAGACATACATTTAATTCACTACAACAATTCATCTATTAAGATGATCTGATTTGTCAGCAAGAGCCAGAATTACTGTTAATGTGGTTTACACTCGTGCAGATATTCAGGGGAGAGGCTGTCATGTACGAAATCCTGATCTGAGTTTCTGTGTACAACTGCCAAATCCCATGTATGTCACAAGAACTAAGTGGAGAACTTCCAAATTCTCCTGCTATAATGTGGAATTTCTGATGGTGTATCACATTGTTTCCTGAAAAAAATCAAAACTAGAACAAGTGGGTTTTGTGTTTCCTCATTTTCCAGAAATCACCAGAAAACATATGCTTCATTTCATCACAAACCTCCAGGGGATTTTTGAGGTCAGTGGAGATAAAGCTCAGGCTCCCATTCATGGGTACTGGTCATGTAATTAAAATAGAAAAGTACATTTAGGCTTATGCATACTACTGTCTGTCAGAAATCAGCAATGCTTTATTGAAGCATGTGTACCCTTCAAATTGCCTGTCAAATGTCTTCACACCCAAACTCTGAAACATATTCTTCAGCTGGAATAACCTATTATAATCAGCTTGATTTTAATTAAAAAAAAAAACAACCACCCAAGCACAGAAGGACCAAGGGTAGTTTTTTCTTTCTTATGGGAGGTGTATTAATTTTTTCTTCTCAACATCATTCAAACTTGGTTTTCTCAAATTATACAAATCAAAAAATGCCGTTAGTCAGAGATCATCCCTGGACTCACTGAAAGAGGTGTAAATCTGAAAAGCAGGTCACATATTTTCACCTGGAGCATACACTTGAGGCTGGAAACCAGATAGCCCAACTCTCAAGCATTACCTACTCCTCTCCTCCCTTCCTTCTCATTAAACTGTTATGTCCCCTATTCCCCCTAGAAAGCCAGGAGAAAACCTGTTGTTCTGGTAACATGTTTTTATCAGTGCATAAAGAAGCAGGGAACTGAACAGTGGAACATATTCCCTCTTCTCTGGTGGTGCTGCTGGGGGTTACTTTACCTGTCACTACTTGCTGGTGACACTCTTTTTGCCTCCTATGGCAAAAACAGCAAGACATCAAGAACTGCTGCCTGCCCCAAGCCTGCTCTTTGTTTTTGTGATACTCATCTTGAATTCTCCACCCTGACGTTCTGGCAGCAAATGGGGGAAAGCTTTGAATGAACCAATAGAAACCCTGGCAAAATGAATCTGGAGGGAAGAGGTGAAGCTACCAAAACTGCTTTGGTAAACCTGAGTATACTCTGTACGTAGCACAGGCTGACTGGATTGGGCGTGTGGGACCAATGGAAGAAGCAGCTGTTTAGGGTAGAAGCAGATGAGCAGAGACGCTCCTCTCTGTGAGAAGAGCTATAGGAGGCAGCAGAAAAGACACATTCTTGCTTTGTTCCTCACCAGCTCCCTACAGCTGGTACCATTACTTAAAACCAAATATTGCACCTTGTTAGCTCAAGGTGAAATTATGAGGAACAGAGAGAAAAAGAAGAGGGGACACTGAGCTGAGAGAGTCATTTGGCTGGCAAACTGAATTCCCATGTTGCCTTTTAGTCATTGTGGTTTCTGAAAAATCAAACCCTCGTCTTCGTAGTCTAGGGGAAGTTTCCTAGAAAAGTCTTCTATATGTGGTCCCTAATGTCTAAAAAAGCAGTACAATTACATCCATGCACAGAAGCATAAAAAGTAGAACTGAGTGTCCTTTTTGGAGGTCTCCTAGTCTTGCTTGGAAGCAAACCCATGCTATGCTGAACCAACATGTTCTTAAACGCTTCTAGTGAGACAACCTCAGGCAACCTATTCCATTGTGTCTCCATTCTTCCCGCTGGCAATTTTTTTTCTTATTTCCAAGCCATGTGTTTCTATGATTTAAGCCCACCACTACCATTCTTATAATCAACATTAAGAATAGTCTCTTTTCTTCTTCACAGCAGCTATTTACATATTTATCATTACCTCTATTCAGTCATTTCTTCAGATTAATGCAGTTCCTTCAACTTCTCTTTGTAACTTCTGAGTCCTTCCTGTTCTTTGCCTCTCAAGCCGATGCACAGCTGTCCTCAGGTGCGTGTCCCCAGGCTGGATATGGTACTGCAGCCATGGACTTTCTCATGCTGAGTAGAATAGTAGGGTGATCTCACAGCTTATAGACAGTACTTTCACCAATCTATCCCAGTATGATGTTTGCCTTTTTTTCCTCTTTTTTTTTTTTTTTTTTTTTTATTAAGAGCTGCATGACTGCTGGCTCTCATTGAGCCTGCAGTCCACTCTAACCCCCATACCTTTTCAGCCAACTGCTGCTCTCTCTGTTGGCTCTTTACCCTATTTCTTTGCAATTGATTATTCCTACCAACACACAGAACATCACAGTTGTCCTTATCGGGTTGCATTTATCCACTTCTAATACAATTGACACACTCGGCACCTGCTGAGTTGCAAACAAATACAGCGCTGAGTACAGGGACCAGGCTCAGGTCAGCCCTGCTGTTTTAGGAAGCACTTAATATTCTTATTTTCAGACCCCTTCTCCTCTATAGATGACATGCACTGATACAGCTTTTGGCCAGCCAGGGTGACTGAGAGGGTCTCTCTGAGACCCCCTTATGCTGGCCATGGATGGGCACCAAGTGCACTGCTGCTTGGCAAAATGTCAACCCTACCCCAGTTCATGCCCCACGAATCAGTTCTCTATACCTGAACACTGAAAAATGACCAGCAGAAGCAAACTCTCACATTTGTCTAAAGAGAAGAAACATTTATCTTCTTTTTGACTTATATTGCCAGAAAAAAAACCAAACCATTCTTTGAAAAAAAAAAACTATTTTCCCCTTTTTTTGCTGAACCAGCTGTGCAACATCTGCTGTTATATATGAGGTACTTTAGGGGAAATCTGCTTGCTCAAAAGATAGCTTTTTTCTGAAGAGCATAAAGCTTTCCACAGATTTGCCTGCAATCTTCCAAAATCTCATACTGTTTTATATATAATTATCAGACTCTACACATATGAACTCTCTGGCAATACAGAGCTGCACAGAACTAGCCTAGTCATTCTTCATACCTTTGTCTGACGGGGGTGTTTAAGGAGATATGCTGCTAATCACTTTTACTACAGGCGACGGGGTATATAGGTAGAAAGACACTCATTATTTACTGGTGAAGTAGCAGTAATGAAATTCAATGACAATGAAGTGGAGGCTAAGCCCAGAAACAAAATAATCCAAGTTACTGTGATAGCAGATTAATGTTAAATCCTCAATTAGATATGGCAAAACGAATGAAAAAGGAAACAGATGTAAACCAGTTTAATAGTTATTTTGTATCTTCTTGCCAAACAGATCTTATTAAGGGACTGTTATTGCTGCTTTTAAGTCTTTGCTAACCAAAATCTATTAGATACAGAAAACAATGACATTTTCCTTCAGGGGTTACAACTCTGAGGTTCTGCCAAGCTAAGCTCATTGCAATAATCTGCCAGGATGCTAAATAGTTAATGAGGTACCAACAACTACATTTATAAGAAAGAAAAACAGTAAATGGCCAGTTCCTTTTGGTTGAAGTCTTGAGGTTTTAAAAATTAATGCCAAGATACTGATAAACTACGTGGTAATTTCCTGAGGAAAGATTAGTGGCTTGTACAGATGATAAAACCCAAAGCATATGTTTGCCTGCTTTGGCTTTCACTTATTAACTGTATATATAATGATGGTGTAATTGGAACAATTCTGTGACGGTCAGTATTTGCTGGGAGCCGTCCTACAGCTAAGCACGCATTCCTTATTCTCCCATGATCACAAGAATCTGAATATCTCACTGCTTTCACTTTGTTCAATAATAAGGAGGAGTTTGGTGCTCGCATCTGTCAGCAGGCAATAAAGATTGGATTCTACAAATACCACAGCAGATGATGCCTCACAACCCTTCAGAGTGGTGACTAGCCTGACAGATCTTCTTTGTGCACTGGTTATCAAGAGAAGACACCTCCTTCCCACAGGCTATCAGCCTGATTCACATCAGCAAGGCTTTTGGCAACCGTGTTAAATGCCAGAGCTGCATTCTAGACCAGGGGCTTGCTAGCTTCGTATTGACACTGAAGTTACATTCGGTAGCGAAGGCACCATTGAATAGGCAAAGCAGGAATGGTACATAGCTCTGTGTATCTGCTGGTCCACTTGGCCATCCCTTTTCAGTCTAACCATAGCCATTACCAGCTTGCAGTAAAAGTATTGCAGAGTTGGAAAGCAGAGGAGGAAGGTCTGACAAAGTCAGGAAGACACTGGAAAACTTCCTGTGTGAAACACATCGTTTTCCTCTTCCTGCACATTGGTCACTCAGGAGGAACAGAGGAAAAAACCCTTCTGGGCTGAGTCATTCACACTATATGAAGAAAAACACTTGCAACTGTTCTCTAGGGAATAGCATTACAGTAGAATATGGGAGTACTAGGGTGCACTGGGGCTCTTTTGTTTCACAGCAAATGTCACTACCTGAATTTTACTGTTCATTTCCAGGCATCTTTGTGATTCAGCTTGGGAGGTGTCTATTTTCACAAGCTGCTATTAATCTCTGTATTTCAAAAGGGAAACTGGTTAAAGAACAACACAATTCTTTAGTTGTACTGAGATGGGATTGATTTTTTTCCTACAGAAATCAGATGAATTTTGGCTCTGAACTGATGAAGTACTTAATCTGGTGCTTAACTTGAAACAGTCCAGTACTTCCATTGAAATAAAAAAAAATTGTCTACATACACTAAGTTACTTTCCTGTTTTTCTGGACTGGGTCTTTTTAGAGCTGATCATTTAGCTTAATAAATACAACTGTAAGCATAATTTTAGCCTGGTCTAAAAAGAAAATGGGTTTAAAGGGTAGATCCTGTGGCTTCTGTGTTTTTTGTTGTTTGGTTTTTTTTAAACAGAAAACTTTCTGCTTCCCACTTTGGGCCAAAGGCAGTTTTCTGAGGGATGGAAATTCCACTCTGTCACAGTTCAAATTTCAACAGTGATGGCAACATTTGCAGTTTTGTTTGCAGCAATTTTTAACAGAAGGATTATTTCTCCCTCTTGGATACATTTGTTTCTTGTAAGCACTTGATGTGGTGCATCCACTTGGCAATAACCCCCTTGTTGGGGAGTTACAATCTGCTGGGTTTGTTTTCTGACTGCAGCTTCTCAAACACAGTAAGTCCCAAGTTAAATTTATCTGAACCAACGTATGCATGGTTCGCACAGATGTTGAGTCACCAGACCCTCCTTTTCCTCACACCACTTCCCAGGCGTTCCTCCTACGGAAGCCAGTCATAGTTCGGTGAAAGAGGTGAAAATGCCGCTTCACGTGTCAGCAGAAAGGCTCCTCAGTTAAGAGTGCGTCAAGGCAACCTCCCCCCTGAAGCCTTGGTATACATGATGCATGGTGACCCACTTCTGCAGGTTGGGAGGCTTGGCCAATCTTCACAGAAATCCATGAAACCAGATCAATTAACTGCAGTGAAAGATCCGGCCAACGGAACAGGATGGAAAAGGGGTCCAAGTGATAAAGGAGCTGAACACAGTTTGAGCTGAAGTGTTCAGGGAGCGTAATTCACGTGGCAAGAGCATAAAGGTGAAGTTCAGTGACAAGATTCCTCTTGAGCCTCTTTTTCCCTTTATGCGCACTATTTAGTGTGACCCAGTTCCCCTTTTGGCTGTTGGCACTGGGGAAAAGCACCGTCCATTCTGATCATGATTTTAGTTCTAATTCTGCTGGACTGAAAGGAGGCTCCTGATGTACACTGACAAGGAAACTTGGCCCTTGGGGTTAGATGGTGGCTTAACACCCCCCCTTCCTCTCCCTAGCAGTGGATAGCTCGGCAGGAAAATGTTAAAAGAATTGGCTGGGCTGGCAGATGTTCAGTCTGACTTCAGATGATGAATGAAACCCTGGATCTGCAAATGTTGATAGGTTTCTGATTAAAAACCCTCCACTGACATATAGGTAGATAGAAAGATAGATAGATAGATAATTTTTTTTTAATCTATTTCTATAAAAAAATGGAGACCACAGCACAGCCTTGATTTACATATGCATACTCAAAAGTTGTCACCAGCTTTGATACGTGTTTCCTTCCCCAGCATCTCACTAAATGTGCAGTGCAGAGATCCAGCCTGTCCTCCACCATAAGGGAAGTTCTTGAGAACTCATTACAGCCTCTCAGTTTGGAGGCATGGGGCATTGCCTGTCATGACTTATTGCTTCAGCACTATGACAGAAACTGCATTACTGAAATACAAAGATGATGGAAATGTTAATTGCTTCTAGGAGAATGTCAGCAGCAGCACTTGCCTGGCTGAAGGAAAAGCCCCAGGGCATATACCTGAAGGCAGACAAGGATCCTCCTTACGCCGGGGTCAAAGCAGAGCAGGTCCATTGATTTCAGCCGAGCTTGTGCTTTTTTTCCCCTGGAAGAGAGAGCTCAGAATCTGTTCTCTAGTCATTAGTACAGCCTGACATGGAGAAACTAACTTAGCAAGATGGGAAGTCAGCCATGAAATAAACTGTTAATACAAGTAAGGAAGCAGTGACAGACATCTGAATTACTGCTGCTATGCTTATGTTTTTGGAGATGACAGAATCCCAACAGATCATTAGCAGGGGGCAAATGCAGAAGTCCTCAGGCTAAATCATGCCATTGCTCCCAGTGATTGCCTTTTAATTAACTGGGAGTTTTCAGGTGAAAAGTCTTGTACAACCAGAATGAACATTTTGTGACAATAAATTTTTCTGACCACAAGTCAGAAGCATTGAGACCCTAAATATACATGGCTTTGCTAATGCTAACAGAGCAATGCTGTCTTTTAGAGCCTGCTTTCCTTAATTTTCTTGTAGCTTGTACAGCCAATAAACAGATCACGCTAGCTTATTGCAAAGATATATTTTCTTTGCACACACATGGTATTAGAAAACATTTCTGTATATAAAATCTGTAAATACTCAATGAATTAGTTATCTGATATGCAATGAATTAGTTTTCTGTGCAATACCCCCAACAGGAAGCGAAGCATGTGTAATGACTAAAACCAATATTATTACTTGCTTAAATGGAGCAATGCATCCTGTTGTTGTGAAGGGTAAGCTTTGACTGGAAAGGACTGTTATTGCAGCTTCAAATCATTCAAAACAGTTTTTTTTTAAATTTAAAAAAAAGTAAGTTTTATTCACTTCTAAGCAACAACTGTTGGCATACTTCCTTACAGAAGACACTGTTGTGTCCGGCTGTTACTCAACCAGTAACATTAGAGACATTAAAGTTGCAGGAAACACAGTTCATCTTTTGCGTAGTTAGAAAGGAGTTGGCTTCCCAACTACCCTGGAAACTGGATTTGCTGCTGGGCAGAAAACCACAATTCACAGCGGAAAATAATAGTTGATATATGAATATCTACCTAAAGACTAATCAGCAAAACAAACAACATATGAGGAAGACGACCCACATGACGTTGTTTGGAGGAAATTAGTCACCAGTAGCCTCTTGCTTCCTTTTGTTTTAAAACATTAAATCACTGCCCCTTGCCAATTTAGTTGAGAATGGGTTAATATATTCTGTTGTGAATAAGAAATCAAGCTGTTTTCAACAGACAGGCTCTATTTTACAAGCGTCTGCTGTTGACCATGTGCCTGTTGACTTCCAAGGGTTAGCGCTTCAGGCTAGCACTTAACTCCAGGTGTTATTGCACATCATACAGTGCTAAGGGTCCTAGCAAGCATCAGCACCATGAAAGACAGACACGAAACACCAGGGGTAGAGGCAGGATCAAGTTTGCTTTGTGCATGGTCCCAACATACCTTTTGTGGCTTCCTGCCATATTCACTGGGTCAATGAGCACACCTTTAAAAGTTTTCTTTCCTCTCACTACTGGCTTCATGGCATACTATTTAGGGAGGATAACCAGTTAAATATTACAGTGAGATAAGCCTCTCTGGATCTGAGGCAACTGCACTGACTCTGACTTCCAGCATAATTACACCAATGCTCTACCAAGAGCAATGGTTCCTCTCATGCCAACTGCATGACGTACAAGCAGTAACTGAAAGCGTATGCTTTCTTCCTTCTCCATTGAGAAACTATGTGTAAAACATTCTGGACACCAAGTAATACAGGGTGTGTGTAACAAACAAACAAAAAAGACCACAAGATGAGTCCAGGACCCATTGATGTCAATGAAAGTTTTTGCTGTTCGTTCCACCATGGCCAATGGGTCTCCTGCCCCCAATCCACAGGCAAGACAGGATGGAGTGAAGTTGGTGCTTGGGAGCTTCATGGGTGGTGTGACTTCTCCTTCAAGGTGGTTAACTGCTGTCTATTTTCAAAAAGCCAGTGCATCTCTTAGTTGTCAATGCACGGTGCTCTGTGCCTGTGCTTAGCTCTGAGGCTGGCAGCCCATTTGCTTCTTTGGTTTTAATTAGGCTCTAATCTCTAGCAAATTAGCTTGATTGCATATGTCCATTTTTATTAGTCAAAGATCTAATTAACCCATTGTACTTATAGCTTTCTGGCAAAAAAAAGATCCAGACTCACCACTGTTTCACACTAGGCTTCTCCAGACCAACAGCATTTACTAACTGTCGTGGTTTCAGCCCAGCCGGTAACAAAGCACCACGAAGCCGCTCACTCACCCCCCACCCCCGCGCCTGGCCACATTGGGATGAGGAGAAAATCCAAAGGCAGGCTCGTGGGTCGAGACAAGGACTGGGAGGGATCACTCCCCACTTATGGTCACGGGCAAAAGACAGGCTCAACTTGGGGAAGAAACAAAATCAATTTAATTTACTACAAATCAAATAAAAAACAAAACACACAGGTATTGGGAAGGGAAACCAAACATCAGAACACCTTCCCCCCACCCCTCCCGCCTTCCCGGCTCAGCTCCATTCCCGGTGCTTTCTACCTCCTCCCCCCGGTGGCACAGGGGAACAGGGGATGGGGGTTGAGGTCAGCTCGCCACACATCGTCTTTGTTGTTCCTATCCTCAGGGGGAAGATTCCTCACTCGTCCCCTGCTCCACCGTGGGGTCCCTCCCACGGGAGACAGTCCTTCACCAACTTCTCCAACGTGGTTTCTTTCCGCGGGCTGCAGTTCTTCCCGAACTTCCCTGGCGCGGGTCCTTTCCGCGGGCTGCTCTCCAGTCTCACACTGCTTCAGCACAGTTTTTACCATGGAGTTACGGCCATCTCTGCAGCCCCCCCTCCCCTGCCACCAAAGAAAGATGCGCCACACAAACCCATAACACTAACATATAAGCTTTGGGGGCTATAGCCAGCTTTGCCCTATGTCCACTACAGTGCAAAGGCATGTGGCTTACTGAACTGGAAATCACTGCCAAAACAGTCCGATTTGATGTGTAAACCAGAAGAAAGGTCAGCATGCTGCGGACCAGACAGGCACCAACACCAGTGACGTGTGTAGGAGCTGGAAAAAGCATCAACCTCTGCGGGTGAACATGACAACAAGGCAGTCTGGTGCTTGGCTGCTTTGGCAGGTCTCATCCTTCACCCTGTACACTGCTTTGGGCTATCCATTATGGACACCCATTTCTGTGAGCAAAGAGCAACTCTGGCAGAAGTTCAGGGGTTGTCAACCTCTGTTTTTTGTTTTCATGCTTTTTAAAATGTAGCTGTTTCATTGAAGGAAAGGAAAGAAATAAACAAAGAAAGAATCCTCAACCCAAACCCTAAAACACACTGTTTTGAAGCTTTGAGAAAAACGCTATTTTCTCCCCCCCCCAGGAAATGACTCAGTACTAGAGAAACATCAAAAAAATAAATAGATCATCTTAATTGTCTGTTAGTAAAAAAATCAATTAAAAAAAACCCAAACACGCCGTGAGATGTGCAGCTGGCTTGGATAAATGAGTCTCCTAGCAGTGGTCTTCCCTCGTCTTGCCTCTTTCTCCTTTGGCCTCCTACCCCACAGCTGTGTCTGCTCCGCTCCCTCTCCTTCCAACTGCTACTTCTTCAAACAAATCAGTGCTACTAAGAGTTGTAAAAAGGCCAAGCTCCAGCTCTTTCACCTCATCTCCTGGTGTCAGAAGCTCCCGCGGAGCCGCCTCTCCAAGCTCGCCTCCTCTTTCCTTGGCCATGGCCCCTGGGACCAGAGTCACAGTCACCCCAGTCCTGCAGAGTTCAGGACATAGCCAGGGCTGCTGCCAGCAGACCTGCAGGGAACAGGATCTTCTCCCCTCTTTGCCCTGAGACAATGAATTGGTTGTCCCAGCAGCAGGCTTTCTTAAGCAACTACTTACTGGTTGTACTCGGTGGATATATCCTTTAAACCCCATGACTTTTCATGTCCTGGTAAACAATACAAATATTTTCTGTGATCGCTACCCACCCACCCAACATTTGCAGCCTTGGCTGTCCATCAGCCACCGCGCAAGCCTGGGAGGGATCATACCGGTCTGTACAAATCACCATGCTTCCACACTGTGCTACGGCTGGCCATGCAGGCAGATTTCTGTATTACTCGTTTAGCCACCACTGCCCTGCACAGGGCCCTGGGGAAAGGGCTGCCTCGCGCCTGAAAGGGAGCTTCGGGAACGGGCCAGATCCTTGCCAAGTTTGGCAGCTCCCCCCACAGCTGTAGCTGCAGATCAGGGCAGCGTGTGGTCAGGGGGTAATGAGCTCGTAGCAAAGCGTGAGTGCGCATCTGGTGTGGATCACAGGGCTGACTTCATTTCCTTCCTCCTGGCTCCCTTGTTGCGCTCTGCCCGGCCATTTCACCCAGGCCTAGTCATTATCCAGCCAGTACCTAGTTTCCTCAAGGCAGAGCCACAGATAGCACTGGCTTCCCAAGGTGTGGGATAGCTAGTAATCACTCCAGTGAGCCTCCATGGGCATATTTTCTTTCTTGGGAGCCACCGGGTCTCCCCAATGGCATCTGGAGAACATCCAAGAGCTGATGGAGCAGCAAACAGGCGCTTCCCTGTACCTGCCTGAACTGACTGGTGCCTGAACCACAACCAGTAAAAGAGAGAGGAAGATTTCTATTCCCCTGGCCCACAAGGCTCTCTTAAAAGCTGGAGACAGGAAACATTATCTGTTAGGGACTGATCAGTATTTGTGTTGCAGCAGCTCTGGAGGCTCCCACTGACATCCTGCTCCTGTTATTCTGGGCACAGCCACCAGATTGAAAACAGTGCTGGCCACAAAGACTTTGCAATTGAACCCACCTACATGAATAAATAGGGCCTGCCCCACCAACAGACCTACAGCTAAGGGGCCTGGCTCTTACCGTTCAGCCAGGGCCACCAGGGATTACTGTATCTGTGCAACCTGCCTAGCCTAGTCCAAGTCCAACATACCCATCCCCGACAATGGAGTCAGTACCTGGAAAGACAGCAGCAAAGCTGGAGGAAACCCAGCCACCTTCAGCCCTCCTTTCCCTCCCCAATAGCTCCTCATTTGATATACAGTTTTGACGCTTAACCTCACCGTCTTTAGTAATTCCCACAGATAACAAAGCTAGACAAACAGCAGGGCTGGGTGAGAAAGAAGGACCTTAACTCAAGGTCACAGGGTGCAGGTCCACAGCACAGCCAAGGGCTGAACCCCGATCACCTGAAACTCAATCCTGTGCCCAGTCAGCTGAGCAACACCACTTCTCACACTTTACCCGCCTGCAAGTCTTTTACATACGTGTTTAGAAAAGGGTTCACTCAATTTTTTTCAATAAATACCTGTTGCTGGTAATGATGGCATTGCAAAGAGTTATTGGACTGTAGCTGTGCTCCTGGCAGCTCCCTCAAGCAAAGGCTTAAAAAAATTTCACTTTAAATCCAGGCGTCTGCTCCAGTGATACCTCCTTACCATCTCCTGGTAAGATACAAGGCAAATAATAAAAGAGTTTTGATTTAGGTTCTGCCAGAGCTTCCCTCTTACTCCTATCTTTTATACCCCTCAAACCTGTACAAGGGTACACAAGACAGCATTTGGTTTCTAGGAGAGGTTCAGTTGCATTTCATCTCTCTATCTAAAGCAGTATCTTAAGTTGGTACTTCAGTTATGATGAAAATGGCAAAAAACCTAGATATACAGAGAAGCTTTGTCAGATATCCATTGGTATCCATCAATGCCATCAATAACCAATCCCACTTTTATTTAATTTCAGTCATTGGTACATGCTTGGCTTGGATGATACTAGGCTTGTGTTGTATTTAGGAGGGATAAGGGGGAAGAAAACAGAGGGGAGATAAACTAACCATTTATGGAATATTCCTGAAGTCTTTTCTTTGAGTTTAAATGACAGGAAAAATGTTTCATCATAGTAATTTTCTGGGGTTTCCAAATCGGAATAAGAAGCTCCCAAACTCTGCAGACCTATCCATCTGTGAATGTAGTGCTTCTTGTTGTTGAACGGGAAAGACTGAGTTAATTGCCAGGAAGTGGAAACTGTGCTATAATATCTTGGCGAAAGTGTATATGATGAAGAGCTGCTTGCTCTGCCGGATTTGCAATGCTAATAACATACATGTGTCTACTGGACTATGTGCCATTCAGAAGTCAGCTCTAACTGGAGGACTGGTGCGGCGTTGACATGGATCAATCATTAATCAAAATCTGACAGTTCAGCCCAGGACGGTGCAGTGAGGAGAGTCGCCTAGGACAGGCATAAGAATATGCAAAGGCTCTCCCCATGCCAAGTGCTGCCTGTGTGAATCAACCCCTGCAGGCAGCATTAGTATGAGCCAGATCCAGAGCACACAGAGACTTGTGGCTGCCTGGATCTGGCATCCTTCTCTGGTCTGAACCAGGATACCAGGGCAGAAATATGTGACCTCGGGATTAGTCAAGCACATGCATTAAGTGGCTGTAACAAAGTGCTTATCAGTCTCTCATTACTAAAGATTATTCTCCGATGTCTGCACCACTTGCAAAACCTGGAACTGGCTGGGTTTGTTCCTCTCTTGTTCCTCCCAGAAGGGATATGCACAGTCAGCACTATTTAACCATTCCCAGGAAGAGATGAGCTTTCCTGAGAGGAAATCAGTGTTTCATCTCCACCCAGAAAAATCAGCAGGACGGGATGAAATCCACAGTTTGAGGTCTGTACGTAAGCCCAGGGGCATGGCTAGTGAGCATAGCTTGTACCAGCTCTTTTGGTCCAGATGAAAGGTTCATAAAAAAAGACTTAAGCTCCTGAGTTTCTGTACTTTCAGTGTGAAACAGAGGATGCCCAGCCCAGTTTGGCTCCCTTCCCTGATCCCTTTCTTTCCCCTTGGCTTCCTGCCATTGTCTTTGGCAGAGCTGGGGTGGATGCGGGAGCTCAGGGAAAGGGGGCACTTTCTTCTCTTGCCCACCATACCAATTATTTGTAGCCACTTCAGGTATTTTTCAGCCCATGTATGTTTTGCTTGAGTGCCTATATACAGGCAGACACGTGTATAGATTTATACATGCACATACCCCTACTTTAGACATACATTCCTGCATACACACACACTTGTTATGGTGATCTTGGTCCTTCAGAAAGCGTGTCAGACTCATTTCTGCCATGCTCATATATTTCCATCAACAAACATACAACTCCCACCTCTTTTCCTGCAAAATGATGACGCAGAAGGGTAGAAGGAACATGCCATGGGAGCGTAGCCCAGCGCTGCCTTACACGCTGGCACCACCAACTTGAAAGCGGAGGGCAATGGATGGCCAAACTGGGCTTGTTTTGATGGTTGTGTAACACAGCTAGTCACAGCTCAGCTCCTAATTGCTGTCTCCATCCAGGAAGGACTCTCAACACCTACACAGCTTTTGCAACAGTGGGCCTTCAGGTCAGGCTCTGGGACTTGTCAGGGCTTTGTTTAGCGCACCAGAGCCCTGGGCACCCTGAAGCAGCTCTCAACATCCTCCCTCCCCTCCCGGCAAATCCTGGAAGCAGTCCAGCCCCTGGAAGCTGCTTCATTTTGTGTCAGCAGTACCGGTCCCCTCCGCTGCCTGCGTCACAAACACATGCCCTTCCCGGACTCCTCTATTGCTTGGGAGACCCTGGGTCCAGGAGCAGGTTCCTGTAACTATAGATTTTCAGGCTGCTGAGGTCAGCTTTTCTTCCCTTTCCTGTTCCTGGGACAGGCCAGGGCATCTGGCTTTCATTAGTCTTTGGTGCTCTACTCTAGGAAGCAAATTCTAGTCTGAGAAGGACTTTTTGCTTTTTACATCTTGCTTTGAAGAAACTACTGTTTAAAAAAAATGTTTTCTCATCCAATGTCATCACTGGTAATGCTGAAAGGCTGCTTTCAGCCTGCCGGAAACTGGCCGCAGGGAGACCTCAACACCTGCTAAAATCCTGCCCTGAGCTGGGGCCTCTACAAAAACCCTCTACCACAGTCCTCGTCAGCAAAATTCAGAGCCAGTCCATCGCCTCGGACAGCTTATGAGGCAGCTGGGTGCTTTTCCTCCAGCCCCAGTGTAATGGAGAGCAGAGGAGCCTCACGTGAGAAAGTCAGGTCTGACGGACCCACCAACAATGTCACGCAGCTGCCAAGAGCTGCCCAGTTGGGATGGGGCTGGTAAACCAAATGGCATCTCCTCATGAACCCGGCACTGTGCCAGGCTTCATGTCCGTGTGAAGCTCATCTTCAGTCCTGGTGTAATGTACAGGACAGGCCCAGACCTGCCCACCCGGGTGAGCTGAACAACTCTATTGATGTACCAAGGCCAGATAAGAGGTTACATCCACTGCATCGCTAATGCTGGGGCCCAGCACACCCAGTCAGCTCCAAATCACCGTACATGGGGCATATATCACACTCAACACATCCCGAGAGGCATTTTCTCACCTGTTGGCTGGGGTTACCTCCTGGAGACAAATCCAGACCAGAAAGGTCTGGGGATGGGAAAAAGGAGGGCAAGGATAAAGGGGAAAATCATGGAAAGTGATGGTCCCAGCAGGAAACTCAGATACAAAATAAGCCATGAAAAATCCCTATCCGTGATTTGCTCTGTGAGAAGTATCTGCTCTCAGCCTTGCCAATGTGGGCATTTTCTTTAGCATCCAACACTCAAACTTTGTTCCTGCCTGTACTAGGCATTCCTGCTTAATTAACACACCTGGAATTTCTGAACCATCTTTCATCTATTTCACTGGGACAGAGACTGCCTTTTTATTTTTATTATCCACCGCCTAACATGATAACATGAGTGGGGCTTGCAGGTTCCGAACAAAGAATAAAATAATACATCATCAATAACCAGGGCCATAGCCTGGGCTGAGCTGTGCCTTTTTGTAGTGCTGGGCTCACTACTTACTGCTGTCATTCAGACTCCAGCCCCAGGACACCTCTGTGGACCTTGAAGACCCTGTGGGATAAGCTTGTTGCAAGTGACACAGAAGGTGAACGCTTCCCTTTCACGTTGTCACCGTGCAGTCAGCAGCACAGGAACAGCACATTGGATCTCCAGCCCTGCATGGGTGGATGTCCCAGGGGAACCCGGCTCTGCATGTAACTGCTGGAGAAGAACAGAGAAAATACCACTTAGGAATGCCGCAGAAACAACGTAAGTGGCTAAGAGGAAAGCTGAGAGCTGAAACACACTGTCCCAGTCTGCTCCGGTGGATAAAGCTTTCCGCTGCTTTAGAGCAGAGTACAGAACGGTGGGATCAGGGAAACGCTGTCACTTAGCAACTGCATTAACACCAGAACCTGAACCAAATTGTTCGGAAGTGAGAAATTTCACTATTTTTTGATGCAGCTGTGCCCACACGCTGGAGCAAATGGAAGTGATTTGAGTCCTGGAGTGTCTGTGCCACCTACACAGCCAAGAGAAGGGCCCTTGACATTGAACTAGGGAGCAAGTACAGCAGTGTTTTTGCTTTTAAGACATACACGAGTCCCACTGAGGCCTGAAACATTTCGTCAGAGAGGAATCAGCTCAAGCAGGTGCTGGGGCACTTTACTTACCGCAAACCACTGCTTTTGATCCTCTCAGAGTGGTAGCAAATGGAGACCCATGCCGTTTTTTCTAACAAAAAACAGCAAAAATTCATTGTATCAGATGTTGCTACAACTGCATTTGGGAAGATGGGTCACACTGGTGTTTAAATACATCACTTATTCTTCTATACCCTGCAATGCTCAGGCAGAAAAGGGGGATTTTAATAAAAGATTAAAGATCTCGTTGGGTGGTTGGCCATGGCCCACACAAGGCAATGTTTTGTCTTCCCATAATACAGGCAAAAATGAAAAAACATAATACTGAACATTGAGGGTGCTCAGACCTCATTATTATTCAGGACTCATTGACAGCTTTGGTTCTTAGAACAATATATTTTCAAGCAGGGGAGAGGTTGTTTGAGGGCTGAGGAAACCTCGTAAGGTGAAGAGAGGTGCCTTTCCCATCCACCGTATTGGCGTCAGCCCATCTGTCCCTGAAACTAGCTCTCAAACATGAAGCCAAGTTGCAAAGTAGAGTTTGGTAGAGGGGAAGAGGCTCACTCTTCAAGGGGAAATGAACTTGCTCATGTCACCTGTAGCCCCAAACATCAAAATTTTCTGGAATTATTTTGTTTTTTCCTCATTTCCCTATTTTTTGTTCACAAAAATATCATTTTGGAGGAAGGATTTAGGATTGTCCTTACAAATAAAATAGACTATAACTTGCATAATGGGAGCAGTTCAGTTTTACATGGTTGCCTCTTGACATGTTTACACAGCTGGCCAGATACCATTAAGACATATTTTCTCAGGAGGCAGTGTGGTCTAGTGGAATGAGCATGGGCCTAAGAGTCAGGAACTCCCACGTTGTGATTTTGGGTCACCAGTGATTTGCTTTGGTGCACAGAGTCATTTAACCCGTGTATGTCAGCGTCCCAAAAAGACACCCCTTCGTCACAGCTTGATGTTGAGGATCAATGTGTTAGTCCTGGGGCGGGAGAGGACTAGGCCCTGATGTGGTACCCAGGACTGAAAACACCCAAATAAAGACCGCGGAGGGATGCATTGGCTCTAACTTTCTTCTCTGTCTTCACCTCCCCTGGGTTTTGGGTTAGCCAGTCCCTGAATCAGAAATGATGCATCTGACACGGTCTTGTGCAAGTCTTTCTGCTCCAAATTGAGATCATCCATAAGCACACTGCGACAGTTTGTCACTTTTCCTAGCAGTAAAGGAACACAAGCCTGCTTGGTAAAACCATTAGAGCTTTGCAGACCCTTAGTGAAGTGAAAAAGTGAACAAGTAGCAGTGCTAAATTTTAGCCCAGGAATATTAACGATTAAAAAGCATCAGCTTCCAGAAAGTTGACAAACACATCAAATATTACATCTGAACAGGAACTTGCATGACGATGGGACTGTAAGTACAATGAAATGACTGGCTCTAGTCTAGCTCAGACAGTTAAAAATCAAGTAAAACCTAAACTGGTATCGAACTGGGGCCTATACTGTGACACCATTGGAAATTACAGCCTTCCTTCTTAGCTTCCTTCAACTCAGGATACTTTTGCTATAGCATCGAGATTACTGAGTAGACTTCATATTTGACCTAGAAACTGCATGCACACCAATCCATATGGCTTCTGGGTGACGATGATGGAAATAATCCTACAGGAAGATATTTTAGCTGGTAGCTTAATTGTGATCGTACTCATTGAATATACTCGTTGTTTACTTCTCCCACTGTTGTTACGTCTGGTAACTGCCGTGTTTGCGTTTCACTCTGCTGTTAATAAGGGTTTTATTTAATGGAATATTGGAGATCATCCAGCAAAAAATGTTCCGAATCAGGCAATAGCTATTTTGTTGCTTCACTCTGGTTCCTTTTTTCCCCTCTCTTGGTTTCTCAGTGCCTGTAATAAAAAGGAAAAGTTGCTTGCAAAACTCAGAGACTGGCCTTGCTGATAGACTGTATCTCTGGGGTTTTGTCAGCAGCTTGAGGGGATTTTTGTCAACAGCTTGAGTCATTTTAGAGAACTGGTCTGCTCTTTGTAAAGCAAATTTCTGCAAAGGAGGATGGGTGTGGGAACAGCTAGGCGGCATAACATCTGACAGGCAGTGTGGTACAAAGCACTTTCTCAGGCTTCTGGATGTGGGGAAAGGATGTGTCAAGGCGTGAAGGAGACAGAGCTGGAGGTGGCCACAGCCCGAGAAAGTCTTGTGGCCATGAATGTTCAGTCCTGCGGCTGCTCTAACTTGCTGAGGAGGCCAGCTAGACTTTTTAACTGACTCAGGGTCAGTGACCGCGTAAGGGTCTTGGTGCCTTCCCTGACTCCGCGGTTGTGCTGAGTGCTGGAGCTGACCCCACCAAATCCCAGGAACACTGGTGGCACAGGACCCACCTCTTCCACCTCCTGGGGAAGTGGGGCTCTCCCCAGCTTGGTACCTGGCCAACCAAGGCTCTGTCCAGCCAAGGACAGAGACAGCAGGAGCCCTTGGCAGCCTGTTTCCACACTGCACAAGCTCTCTGAATGAAGAAGATTTTCCAAATGTCCAAACTGAATGTCCTGAGCCACAGGCTGTGGCTGCAAAGCCCCATGGTGACCTGCAGTTCAGGAATCAGACCTTCTCCTCTGTTACTGCCGAACTCCAAGTCTGGTGAGGAACAGAGGAAGGTGGCAACCATTTCAGCAGCATTTCTGGACACATTTGAGAAAAGTACAGATTTTTAACTCATTTTCATAGGTGACAGGGAAAGATTTTTAAAATCTGACAAGCACAGCAGTGTGTATTCATGAGAAACAACTGAAAGAAACTAAAAGAACTGAAAGCCTTTTTTTTTTTTTTTTTTTTGAGAGGGAGAGAGATTTTCTCTTCTGGATGGCATACAGCAAAGAAATTTGAGCCTTCAGGGTATCTTTAACCCAATTTTAGAACCTCCTGGAAGGAGGAGTTATTAATGGACTTGTTGCTGGAAGCTCAGCTCCAGCGTTTTAAATGGCTGTGAAACATACTCCTGATGGGAGAGTGAGCACAAAACCAAGAGAAAAACAGGAATCTGTTATCTGATATTCCCACCCCTGCTAATAAGGTTCTCTTTTCAATGTTTTTTTTTTTCTTGGTTGGTTTTAAAACAGTCTTGTAAAATTGCCTTGCCACCTTATTAACAGCGGTACAAAAATCTACTCACCCACCCTTTACTGACACAGTGGTGCAAGGGATAAAATGGGGATTTTTACAAGCCTGTCAAAGGAAAGCTGTTGCCTGAGCTCGGAGTGGGTGTACAGTCTGCAATGAAGTGTCATGCCTATCTATAGTGATCTATAAATATCAAATATTACCATTTACTGAATTAGGGCTTTTTGTCTTTTAGTAGCCTTATTTATATAATTGACACTTGCTTCAGTGGGTTTGCTCCAGTATTTCATTACCAGATGATATATCCAGGTCAATCTTGGTAGGTTAGTGCAGAACCCCACTCCCTCAGCAGGATCTGAAAATTTAGGTCAATTCGCATAACTTTGATGAATCTTTAGAACTAAAATGATTAAAGTGACAACTTGCATTGACTCCCTGCTGAGGTCTCTGACCTTATATCATAGAGGTCACAAAAAATGTGTTAAGAATCTAAATAAACTCCAATTCAGAACTCCTTTAGATTAAGCATCTCTGTGCAGTGGGGACATCAATATGGCTCAAAGGAAGTGCACAACTGTATAGTTTCTCAATAATTAAAACTTCTCATAGGAATTTCACAAATTTCAATGCATACCTTTTTTTTCTCAACCCCACCAAATGCATTGTTTTAAAAGACAATGGAAAAGATTAGCACTTTGAGTTAACAAGGTATCAGCTCTGCAAATTCTTCATAAAGCTGTAACCCTCTAGTTTCAGGGTTGCACAGAATAAAATCAAGATATTTTTCAGTCAAAGGCTGTGATTACCACACCCTATCAGGATAGATGTAAACATTCAGTGTTTGAGCTTCATGGGTACAATGACAAAGATCCCTTCCTACCTCACGGAATAAACCATTCGGCAAGAACTTTTCCTGACTGCACAAGACAACCATGATGACATCGTGCTTGGTGTTAAAGGAAGAGGCCATGATTAGTCGATGGTGTGTAAAATCAATGTCCAAACCCAGATTTTCTTTTACCATAGCATAATTTGTTCCGTTTTGGAACACGAGCCTTGCAGGAGCTGTGGGGGGTTGAGCAGTCACATACTGGAGAGCACTGGGGGAGGGAAAGGGAGGTGCAGGGAAGACTGCGAGTTCACCTCTGCAAGCTGGTGCCAAGGGGACACTACAAGGAGGGTCAGGAACTGGTTTTTCTAGGTACCTCTTATGAAGGAAGGATGCTGCATGCTCACTTGTGTTTCCCACAGCAGACCATGCCTGGACAAGCAGACTGCATCTTTTCCTCATAGCCAGTGACCAGCCCAGATTACTTCAAACAGCCCTAAATTTTCACCCAGAGTACTCTGCACTCTCTTGGTGGCTGCAGAAGGCGGCAGAAGGTAAAGGAGGGAGGATATGACATACCCGTCAAGAGTCCCTTTTAAAAATAAAAAATAAATTTAATTCTTCAGTCACAGTGTTGCCTCCTGATGTCTTTTGCTCAGAATTACATGAACCAGAAGCAAAGTCATGACATTTGAGTGAGTGTGACGTACATGAAGGAAAGAATCCCACAGCATTTACACCTCCTCTGTGAGTCATCTTTTGGGATCCCTCGTCCTGGGCCTTCACACACATTTGGCCCTGGACACGTTGAAATTACATGCAATGAAGGGTATCAAGGGAGAAGAGGGCTGCTTTTGAGATAAATCCCACATTACAAATTCCTTTGTTAAGTGGAAAATATTATGAACCCGTCTTCACCTCCTGCTACATGCACCAAAGAGAAGACAGTGTGGGTTGTGTGTACATGTGCCAGGGCAGCATTTTTTCTTGTGTGTTTTTTTAGCAAAGTGGAGGTCTGAAAACTACAAAGAAAGCAGCAACTTAGGCCTTCAAAATCTTTGCTCCTCAGTGACAAGGGGTCTATCTGGCCAGTAATTCCAGCGTTAAGTGGAAAATAACTATACTGTGATTTTATTTTGCAGACTGAAGCTGCGTCCCGTCAGGGCCACACACAGAACTGCTTTGGGCTCCAAGGGAAGGCTCATTAGCCGCAGCAACCAGGGACGGGCAGCGACTCAGGGGGAGGCTCTCTGAGCCACCCAAAACGTGTTTGGGATGATAGGGTGCACCACAGCGGTTCAACCTTGCACTGCTTCTATGCTTCAAGTCCTCTTGTTTTTAAAAACATTTCAGGTATTTAAAAACTAATCTTCTTAGCTAAGAAGAAGAACTAGCTGTTTGTAAGAGGCAGCAGCACACCGAAGTGTTGGGCGATTTAGTCTTCTCTAATAAGGTGTGTGCATTGGGGCAGGTTTCCAAGCTGTGGTTGGGGCTTTCTTCTGTCCCTCTGAGTTGTGCCTGCATATTTGTAATTACAGCAATGTGTGTACAGCTGTTATATTTTTGTCTCCAAAAGCCATGGTATTCACAATTAAGCACTGCTGCATCTTCCATGTGTGAGCCTTGGGTTGACATTTTTTTCAATTGGGTCCCAAATGGCACATTTGGTATGTTAGTATTTAGTGCCAGTCTATAATTAGAAGATAATTTTTTCCAGAGCTAATGAAAAGATGCCCTAGCAACCTCTGGATCCGATCCCAAATCCATTAATAAAGTTCAAGTGATTCCATTTTATTTTATGTGGGACAGACCAAGAAGTCTGAAGAAAGATTCTGCCAAGTATTTCCAACCAGGAATATGCTGAAACTTGGTGAAAAAGGATGGAAGAATTCATCCTGTATCTGTCCCTATTACATCCAACTTGGAGAGAAACTGGGAAAATTAAATGAGTAATACTTCCTGAACTATGATGGTATATTGATGGAAATGTGGCTAAGAATTAGCTCCCATGGAAAAATTAAGAAAAATGTATTTTTATCATCATAATGTAGACTTAAGCTGTTGTTATGAGTCATTAGTGCCAGTTTATAGAGCCAAGATGGTAAGTGTAGGGATACAGTGAGTCTCGACTGCATTTCTTTCCTGTGCACCAGCCTTTGTGTGTAGATTTCTACCATGGTGTCCTGCCATGCTGACCTGCAGTGACTTATTTGTCACCAAACATTTGGCTCCATTTCACATCCAGTATCTCCGAATCCAGATTCCACACCAAAATTAATAGCTCCCAGCACTTCCACACCCAGTTGTCACTGTGGTGCCCAGAACTACGCTTGATTTAGCACATGAGAGCACAGGTTATGACAATCAATCTGAAAGGAGTGCTAGGAGGGATCCTAAACCAGCCCAACCACACCATACTCTGCTTGGCATCGGTGCAATACCCGTTCTGTGTGTGCCTTTCTGTTTGGATAATGTTCTTCAAAAGCAATGAAGAGCCTATTAAAATGCACTGAAAACACATGAAACAGCTGCCATGATGAAGGTACGCTGCATCTCCAAATGGGGTTCAAGGTCTGGGGCATATCCATTCATCAAAGATGTTCACAAGCATCTGGGGAAATGCCAGAAGAACATCACTTTGTTGAAAGCCCAATTTTCACAGCAAAACAGCACAAATGGAACATTTTCACTGACCAACATCTGTCTTTGGGATGAGCACTTAGCGAGCAGAGCCCGACAGAGCAGGTGGGGCTGGTGGCTGCATCTGATTAAGCACATCCCAGTGCCCTGTTCTGGCTGCAGGTTTCCCGTTGGGTCCCAGCAGAGCCCATGTCTGTTCTCCACAGGCAGAGCCCTGAAAATGGAGTACAAACTGTGAAAACACCACCTACCCTGCACCAGGAATGCACAGCATCTTCAGCTCCTGCCATGGTCCACTCATCAGCTTTTTGGACTTATTAGCAAGGTAAATCCCGCTGACAAATTATCAAGTCGACAAAGAAATACAGTAAATACAATGAGGAACCACAGCAAAAGGCAAATGCACTTTACATAAGAAAGTCTGAAAAGGTCACCAGAATGTTTGTGAGAAGGATACAAGTATTTTTGAATTTTGAACAATGAGACCAAAAGGTGGACAAAGAAACCACTGTGTTACCACCCCAGGGATTGAGTAAGAATTGCCAGAGACTATGAATCAATTCTAAATCAATTGTGCTGCAATGAAACCCTCTACAATACAGATACCGATTCACACACCTCAGCGTCATCAGAACAGGGCTGTTAATGAATGTTTTTCTGGAACTTCTTTTAAAAGTGGAGATCATAAACTCTCATTCCTCTTCTGCTCCCTCTGGACAGCCTTTATACAAGACAGATAAAAGAGAAACTTCTCATCCATGACCACACAGCATAGGAGGAGATTTCAAAGACAAAGATCAATGCCTAATCTTCCAATTTTTGGCATGAATCTTATAATTCAGGGTTATTTCCTACTTGATGATTCCCAACAGCTTATCTTACTTACTTACACAAAGACAGGAATTAACAACAGCTCATGACATTTTTATTTTAATGAAATTTAAAAAGGCAGTTATTAGTTATACATACACACAACTGATTCTGTACCTGTTAGTCATAAATATAGAACATTCAGAAGTACAAAATACACTTTATCCACAGCACAATTTCACGTCAATATGAAGAGTTTAAACAGATACATAACCAAGTGCCTAACAATGACAGAAGCCCATTTTTGGAGTTGTTTTCTTTTTCTTTTTTTTCTTTCCCCCTTTTTTTTTTTAAAGACCATTAAGCTACACAAGGTAATCAGTGCCCACAGTCACCAGTTCCGTGAAATACACTCTGGTTTAGAGTAGGAAAAGACTGACCGTTTAAAGACAATTAGATGCCATCACCTTTTTTTTTTTTTCCTCCATTAATAGAAACAAAACCAAGCCCACATTCTCCTCTTCTCACAGCTAACAACTGTGAAAAATGGGACTCTGGCAAAAATCACCTGAAGCCAAACTTGAGCACTGCCAGGAAAAGTGAAAATATCTGAACTAGAAATTAGTCCACTTGATACCTTGCAAACAAAGAGCAACAGCAGTATGACACTGATAAGGCATTAATGACAAAATGGCTGTATTATTCTCAAAAAAAGAGTACACCTATGTATAAAAATATATGTCATAGCAATTGGGTAAATCCAACACTATTTAACACTGTGCCAAAAGTAATTAAGAGTTAAAAAGGCAGTACTGCAAGAAGTATTTACAGTTTCATACTGTCCTTCAAAAGAAAAAAAAAAGGCAACAAAGCTACAAATGGAACTATCTGGTTAAAAGCATCACCGTAGCTACTGCCAGTAGCACTTGTAACAAGTAATGTGATGGAGTCCCTCTTGTTAAACGAGATTGCTTGTCTGAATAAATGAATGTAAATATTTTAGTATCTAAAATCTTCTCAGTCTACATGCCCACTCATTGAAATAACTCACCCAGACCATTACTATTTGTGGTTTCTTGCTCCAACAGTTTAAAAACCAAAAGGTTCCGTTTCAAGAAACACTGTGTTTGCAACACAGTTTGATCAGAAATCACAGCTTTATTTCCAGCTTAAAAAACACAAAAGAAACAAGAAATCCACCACCTGTGAAATTCTGGAAACCGGCAGCCAAAGTGCCAGCAAAGTTACACCAACGGCACGTAATAAAAAATGTTAGCATTCCAAATGCACTTTTTAACTTCAGCTATAGGATAAGTAAGTTGCTTTAGTAACCAAACACGTGACAAAAAGATACAGCACAGCCAACACTACACAGCTTTTTCGGCCACAAGACCTCAGATGAGGCTGTTTCAGAGGAGCAAGCCACTGACACGACGGCAGCACATGGCGAGGGCAGCGCAGGATGCCCAGCAGTGGTAGCAAATGCTGAACTTGCTCGTTTGCTCGGTCAGAAGCACAAGTTGCCAAGCTTTAAGCTCATTAAGCACTCCCTCCTCGCTGGCTCGGGAACTGCAACCCAAGGCCTCCCACTTGGGTGTGGGAAAGCACTGCAGAGATGGGATGGCCGGGAACGGGAGGGGAGGTAAGGAAGGGTGGAAACGCCAAGAAGAAAGCACTGGCTTGGGATGGCAGTACAGAAACGGGGGACAATAATGGCTCACAGGGAAAACCCAAACCTGGCACTATCCGGACTGCCCCTTAACAGAGTCACCATCCCCTTTCCCAACCAGAAAGGCAGGAGTGGTCTACAAGGTGAGAAGCAGTCCATGCTCTGATGCCTCAGGCATACTGGCTACAGAAAAATAATACTATATTTAAAATACAACAACAAAAAAAGATGTGCTTGAAATTCTGCTAACAGTGCACTTCTAACTGCACAACCAAATTCTGTACACGAGAAGGCTTCTACAGTAGTATAAAAACCATGACACACTAAGGAATTTATCATTGCTGATGTTAGGAGAAAGAAAATGACTTTTAAAAACTTATTTTTAGTTTGAATTCAGGAACAAAAGTAAGTTATAAATATACTTTTAGCAGTTTGTTGGGTAAAATAGAACAGAGGAACAGCATTTTTTCAATTCATTTTTTCACTTTACGGAGACGTATTTTTTAAAAATTTTAGAAGAACTGACGTTTATCATGTCAAGCATCTTCTGTGCAAAGATACAAACTGCTCATCTGCTGCTCTCCCCCTTGTGATTAGCCCCTTTTAAAAGCATGCCCTGCTGTACAAATGCTGACCACCTCGCTCAGCTGATGCGGCATCTAGGCACCTTTTACAGACATCAATGAATGTCATTCTGGGACAGTAGAGCTTTGCCTATCTAACTCAATGAGCAGTCATTCATCCGAGTGGCGTGAGCGAAAAGGGAGAAGGCTCCAAGAGAATAAAATTCCACGTATTTAAAAGAATAGTATGTAAGCACATGGCTTGCTCACCTAAGAAGGTATTTTCCTGATCTCTGGGAGAGAAGAGAATACGAGGTTTTTTGTTTGTTCTCAGCGTGATTTTGGTGAGGCGAGTAAAGACCAGGAGATCTGGCCTTTGGAGAGGCCTCTCCAGTACTGCATCTAGACATACAAAAAAATTTCATACAAAAAAGGAGTTCCTAGCTCCACTTGCACACAAGGTAAGAGATTGGTCCCAGATTTAGTGAGAGAAACAGTAGGAAGGACTCTTCCTGGATACTGAAAACTACATGCTGTTCTCGGAGAAGGCCGGAAAAGCAAAGTCAGATGGGAACACCACCATATGGCTCAGTGTTAAAGCCATGTCCCTGGGTCATGTTTGCTGCAGCCCAGCCACCTGCATTGCTTGTCAGCATAAAACCTGTGTGGCCAGAGCAGGCTGCAGGACAGGGGCCTGCCTGCTTTTCGAGATACTATCCTGACAAGATGCACTGCAGTGACGTGCACGGTGCCTCCCGTCGGAGGCACCCCAGAGTTCAAGAGGAGCTATGAGAAGGCAGGCCTTAGTGCTGTGAGGTCTAAGAACTGCTGTGGACATTGAGATCTAGATGGGGCCTATGCCCTGGGGTTGCTGTTTCAAGGTCCATGATGGCCCCTGAATACGCAAAGGCTGAGGGAAGCTGCCCCCTTCCTCCTCTGCAAAGGCTGGCTACCACCGTCCAACCTTGAAGGTTATGAGCAACCTACATGTGGGAACTCTGGGCTTCTTGTCCTTTGTGAGTGATTCCTTCTCTTACCATCCCAGAAGAAACAATCTGGATAAAAATGCTGACCTTAGAACCCAACCTTTGTAACTTGTCATGCATATGAAATACTGAATAAAAATTTCTGATGAAGACATGTGGTAGGTGACTTGCCCAAGAGGGTGAGGTCATTAACTTACCTCTGCAGAAAAGCATATAGCATTCAGAATAGTAAAGAGTCCTCAACATACTTGGTAAGCTGAAAATCCCATATTTAACAGAATAGGGTTAACAGGGTTTAACAGAAGGGATTGCTTGGGAATCCAAGCAAAAATTCAAGTTATCACTGTGTACGCAGTGGACAACAGTCCAATTGATATCTATTACCAACTCACTCTAAAAAAATTATACACTACAAAACCATCTCACTGCTTGCAGCAAATGAGCTTGAATGATTTCCTAGTAATAGGCCACCACCTTGCACTGTTAAAATGTGAGGTTTCACAGTATAAAAAAGTACTTCACAGAAAGGAAATGCAGCTAATATAGAAAATGCAATCTTGATGTGTTTACAGTCTCTTTTTACGAGGCAATAGTTTTGGGAAAGCAAGAACAATAGAAATTAAAGCAGCCAGTGAGAAACATAGAGTTATAGGCCTCAATTCAGTGCAAAAACAGACTAATAGCTTATGTAAGTAAATGTTTGTTCTGAACAGAGAACCACCTGAATTAAAAGTAAGATGACCTACGTGAAGTGATGGAGACTCCCATGATATCTAAATCCTCCACATATATTGTCAACCTTTTCAGTACACTCCAGAATGGACCCTTTGTAAAGGCAAAAGAAACCAGTACAGGAAATCACTTCTTACAGCACAAGATATACATAAAGTACCAAAATGTACACACATTCAAGTTTAAGTTAGAAAAGGCGGAGCTGAATCTTCTGGTGAGAGAGGCCTATGTTATGTTGCTTAATCTCACGTTTAAAGTGACCTAAAAACTACAAGAATCAAAGAAAACAGAATATTGTGTCTGCTTCCAGAAACTTAAGCTTAAAGCAAGGCATCGAAATTGAGCGGTAGGCACTGTAACAAGACATTACCTTACCTTTTCTCTGCTAGTCTTTGTTACTTTGTTATCTATTTAAAAATTACCATTCAAAGGAAGTATTAGGTATCATTCACATTCAAATATTTAAGACTCAGAGATTTTTTTTCTAAATCAAGCAAAGTTTTTCATCTCTGAGGTAGATGACAATAAAAAATAAAAAGAAAGGAGCTGTCAGCGAACACTAACAAGTGCTGGAGCTCCTCTGTCGGCGCTGACGCACCCCAAGGAGGAGAGAGCAAGCCCTACACCACTATCTGAAACATGAGGAATGTGTCTTCTGGTTTAGTAGCTTCTACAGAAATGCAACACAGAAAAAGCAGAGCCAAAATTACACTGAAACGGCCTTGCAGAAGAACTTCCATTTCTGCTTCACAAGCTACTCAGAAAATGGTGGAAACATGCCAAGGTCAGCAAAATCTTCGATGTTGTAATTGCCAGTACCCTGCGTCGGATCCCCCGGCATTGGCAGCATGTCCTGCACGATAAGGAAAAATCAAAGTGAAGTGTCACTCGCTAACACGTTATCCAGACACAAACTGTTTCCTGTTCATCTTTTCAGTGTAAACCCAGAAAAGGCCAAAGGTTAGATAAATAAGGTGAAAACCAGACCTGTGCAGGGGGCTGGGCTAAGGTTTATGCACTACTTATGTTTTGCTGGAGTGTTTCTGAACAGGAGGTGGGACTTTAGCAGGGCAGAAGTTTTGGATTGCTCCCCTGAATAAGGCACCTTTGAGCTGCCCCATACTGCTCCCAGGCTGAAACAGCTCCCCTTGGAATGTGTAGCTACACACGGAAAGAAGCAAACTCTCTGGTTTCACTATATGGGAAGTATTCAACATCTCACACCTGCACCCAACAGAAAGGAGCTCTTGCTCTATCAGCATGGGTTTGGGGAAGGTGTCACCTCCTCACCAGCACTCTGTAAGTGAACATATTACTGCTCTTTGTCCTCTGAGGAACACTAAAGACTGGACATTCACCCCAGCTAACAAGATGCCCAAGCAGCCTTCATGCATGTACAAAGGCAGCAGAAATAGCAGGAACTTCTCAGGAGAAATGGGATTTTGTGGTAATTGCTCCCACGTGTCTCGAGCCAAGTGAGGTCCCTGCAGGAGGTTTCAAAAAATACTCAACCTTTCCTCTCAGCCAGAGACTGAAGCCACAGGGAAAAGATATCCCTTGCCGAGAACACCAGAGTTTACGCTTGCTTTTCCTGTCAGTCCTTACAATAATAAGCTCTTACTGCAAAGCCAAGTTTTGCCAAGGATGGCTCATTATCCTTACAATAAAGCAAAACCTAAAGAGCAAATAAGAAAGCTCACAGGATCTGCTCTGTGAAGGAATAACTACTGAGAGTTGCTCTGTACTGAGAATTTGCCCCAAAATAAAGACAGATTAAAATCCATCTGAGGTCTTTGTAGCATCCCTGTCAATGGGGGATTCTCAGCTGCCAGGGTCAGCCTTCATTTTCTGACCAAAACTCGCACTTATTTTGTTTTCCCACGTTCCTCCCTAGCCAAGGGGAAGTCGTAGTTGCCCCCGCCTGTTTAAATTGCCATCTCTTTGAAGGTATTTCTGCTGCTGGGGCCTCTGAGGCAAGGTCTCCTCAGGTACAGACCCAGCAGGGTAGCTCTCCTCTTGAGTCTGCCTCTCTCCTTATGTCCAGCTAACCCAGGGCTGGCTTCAAGCACAAACAGTCCAAGCAACTTCTTTGGAGGCCTTTGAACTGAGCTCATCTAAGTTAGTCATCACATCCAGCTATTATCCTAATTCCCTCTAAATGCACAGTCACCTCCAAGAGCTCTTCAGATGAGCCCAATTCTCCCTTTCTCCCTTGGCTCTCTTTCCGACAAATTTCATAAGACATTTGCTGGGACACAGTGCTTGCCTGAGACACAGCAGGATGCTGCCTGGAACCCCCTGTCTCTGTGGGCCATCGAATCGTGCACTGGAATTACCCTGATTATGCTTTTGGGTTAAAGCATGTGCAAAGTGATTAAACTTCGCTTACAGAGAGAGACGCAACAGATTATCTTGCCTGGGCCATGGGGTAGGAGCATACAGACAGGTAGTTTTCCAGATGTAGTGATGTTATTTGTTCCTGTGTGAAGCAATGGTTCGTTCACACAGGAATATTTTCAGGCTAACATCTCTTCTGCAGTGTTCCTGCAAGCAACTGAGCATGAGCCTGGTCTTGCAGGTGAATTTACTTTCTAAAAGATAATGAGGTGCCCCACTTCTAAACCTGGCTTGGGGCTTGAACTGTCTTTTCTGCATTTATCTGCATTGTTTTGTTGCAAACTGTCTTCTTGATCTAATCTGAAAACAAGTTATGCAAGGACAGAGACCTTATTGGTTAATTTATAAAGTCCCACTCCATCTGCAGTGAAGGCCCAAAATAATACTTAATATTACAAAGTCAGGTAGTTAAAGAGAATTGTTTACCAGCTATCTAATATCTGACTGGGTTTAACCTTAAAAAATTATTGGCCACTATGTTCTATGGGGTATCAGACCCCTTTCTTGCTTGAACTATCAAAGACAATTACACTGATGTCTAATTGGATTTGACTGGGATTTTTAAGGCCAGCACCAGGATAAGACACACACTCTATTTGGGATCGTTTCATGGCTTCCCTGCAAAACACATAAGCCCTAAGTACAGGGTGCAAAGAGAAGGGAAAACAGTACTTTAAATCAGCAAGATGCTGTTCTTTGGCAGAAAACAAAACCATCTCAGTTGCAGCTAATGTCAGCTAATAGCAGTGCAAACCCGCCGCAGCAGCCGAAACCCACGGCAACACACAGGTAGAGGTAATTGCTCCAAGCCCTGCTAGCACCCCAGTCATTGAGGGCCACGGTTCTTCAACTCAGCAGTGAGAAGTTGTCAGAGGGACTTTGGGGTCACTGAACTCTTCTCACCTGGAACACCTCCGTCTGACTGGGCTGTGGGTGTGAATGCTGGTCGCCACTTTGCTGGTTGTGATGTTGGCTCTGCCACTGGGACCAGACTTCGGAAGGTCTCCCCTGGAACTGGCCACTGCTCTGGCCACCTTCAGCTGGCCAAGGGGAAAAAGGGCAGAAGTCAGAGAACAGCTCTTTCAAAATGCCTGCCTGCTTTTGAGGCTTCATCCATCAATGCCCATGTTTGCAAATAAGACATAGAAAAAAGATCCTGAGTGACACCCTGCCCCTGCGGGATGGAAGCCAAAAGGAGTTTCAGCCCTGATTGCAGGGTGGGGGCCAACCCAAGAGCAAAGCTCATTGCCGGGGCTGCACAGACATGGCAGGTGAATTGCTTACAGCAAAACGCACAGTGACACCATAAACCAGGCACTGGAAGACAATTTTTGAGCATTCCCCCACTGGTTTTTAATCACTAACAGGGAATATTTGCCATTTTACTTATTTTACTTTTACATTCACTATACCATTTGCATCATCTGAACGCTCTTTCTCTTTAAAAGACTAATTCTTGCAGAGCAGTGGGTGCAGTTACCTACTCATCTAAGAAGCGTGTAAGCAGATGTAAAAACAATAAGATCAACAGACAACAGTCTTGCTGTATTAAATGCAGATATTGCTGTATTAAATGCAGAGCGTTGTTTGAGGGACTACCTTGTCCTCCAATGTTACAGCTGCAAAATGTTTTAACATGCAGCTTGTAGCAAATTATTATCCTGTTCGAATGGTGGCGATGGTTTCTTAAAAGTCTGAGGCCATTTAAATTTCACAGAGAGTAATGCGAACAGCAAGGCTTTATGGTAAATACACTTAAAATGATGATTTCAGGCAGATGGATTTCTTCTGAATAGTCTACCAGAAAAAAACATGATGCCACACACATTGATTTGGTCATACATATACTTTACATGAGTACAGTCATAGGTCACACTTAAGCTGGACTCATTTTACCCTGTATTTCTACAGACTGGCCCCAAACGTTTAAAATTTTTGGATAATTTTCCTTCAATTATTTACAACATCTCCTTCTAAGAATTAGCATTTTAGAAAGCTTGCCACCAGGCTTATACTTTTGCTCCAACATTTTCTCCTTTTTCTTTTTTTTCTGTATAACTACTCTTACAATTTTTGCCTATTTTCCCCTCACTGCAGAGCACTAAGCTGGGTAGATCTGGTTCTCCCCAATTATCAGTGCCCTCTGCCAAGGGTGCCAAAATTCCCGTGCCAAACTTCTACACACGGGTTATGTCAGGTCTCCAATAACCACACTCAATCCTGTCAAATCAGTCACTACTCACAGTCATGGCTTCAGAAAATACAGAAACACGTGCTTAATCCAACCCTTTTGGCTACCAGCTAAACCATGCAAAACAGATAAAATGAACATTTTACAGGAAAGTAAACAGGCTGTAGTGACGTAGTTCTATCACATCTGAAGTAGATAATTACAGCTCTTCCCTTACTGACATTACCACAACCAATAATTCAGCTGACTCAGAAACCCTGCAGCCATTTTATGGGCCAAAACAAAATTCATCTAAGCTACCCCTTTAAAAGAAAGCTGCAAGTTCTGTTGGTTGGTTTTTGGTTTTTGTTTTTTTTTCTTCTCAGAACAATACACTGAAATTAACTCAGTGAGGCAAATGACGCTTCTTTTCAGCAAAATGGTTACTGCCAGCCAGAGGTTCAAGACATTTGTCTCTGTGAAGGCTGTGTTATTAATAGTATCCAAACTGATGTAGGTCAGGAAATGTTTCTCATTAGGTGAAAGGGTTCTTGCCAAGTAGCTTAGGCCTGAAATGCAAGGCTGTCTCATAAACAAATGTACAAAGCCTGGTGGAAATGGAAATGAAGGCATGAATAAGCTCTGTGGGAAGAGCTCCATTTCAATGCACTTTTTCTAAGCAACGCAGCACAGGTCTGCACTCAGTGAGGCTAATCTGCAACAGATCTGCACCAATTTTATTCTCAGGGCACCAGAGAAAAATGACACACATTAGCACACTGCTACCTACGCTTTTTAGAATTGCACATTATTATCAGCCAGCAACACTTTTCATGGGCTCCACATATGTTTATCACTGATGGATCCATAATTTTTTTCACTGTTGAATATTCTGCTGGAGGAGTGCAGAAAACTTATCAAGGGGTCACCCACTGGGTCGTGGTCTGAAAGCAAGTAAATTAGCATGTAATAGGAAAAGAAAACTATTGCAAACCATGGCACCTACTCTGATTAGGTTAGTAGCAGAGGGGGTACAAAAAAGTCCTGTCTCCAGCCAAACTCCAACAAGCCATCTCTGGGCACAAGGACACTGCCATGCAGTCAGGGAAGTTGAAAAATGAAAAGAATGTAAACTTGTGCCATTTAAGTGTTCTCCTGAGAAGTAAAAAGAAACTGAACCTGCTGACCACAATTTGGGAGGATGCTTACATCACTAGTACACAACTTTTGAATCTTTCATGACACCACTTACTGGGGGGAAAGAAAAAGTTCTCTCATACCATAAAATGCCACAATATTCTGAAGTGTGTTGGGTGTGGAAGAGATGCAGCGTGGAGGGAATAGATCACCTCTGTCCACTGTACTCAACAGGAGAAAACAAAACCCTTTCACTACCAGGCTTCCCCATAGACCCACCAAAAGAACAGGCTGGAAGATTTTTAATGAAGTTAATGCTGGAGAACTTCATTTTGATGTGCATTTCTGTGTTATGTCATTTAAAACTTACCAAACCCTGCACTTCGGTTTGCTAAGCTGGAGTAGGCATTCCCACTTGGAGAAGAGGTGGCTGGGCTGGAAAGGGGACTGTATGATGACGGATCGGCTGGGTAGGTGTGACTTGTTCCAATCCCAAAGGGTGATGACTGAGCCTTGCCAGACTGAGATGGAATTTGCTGAGGAACAAGGGGTAAAAGAAGGAATGAGTTCTATTGTTGAGGAACAGCACAGCAGAGTCACCTTTTTAACAATGCAGAGTAAAGGCTAAATAAACTCTGCAGATGCAAACAGGAATGTTATTCCTGTCTCAGCCATATTTCATTTCTGTCAAAGCCAATTTATTGCTGCATAAGGAACACAACAGACTATAAACCAACATTTACAGCTCTCCTGCTGACTAACTTGCATGTACTCAATACCAGAGCTATTTGGAAAAACATCATTTCCTTCACCTCTATTACAAGGATTAATCTCAAAATGAACAGGTATAAAACATTCACCTTTATTTGCCAGGTATTTTGATTTTGCAGTGCCACACTAAAATCACGGTAATCTAAATGTCTTGCAGAATATACGCAGTTCTCAGGCAACCACAGTTTCCACTGCCTGGGGGAAAATGGCCAAAGAAGCTTCAAAGCTAATGAGCTGCCTTCTCTCACCACCTAAGTACAGGCAGCAAAGTTATTTTGCCTTGTAGAAGGCTTGGGAGGGAGTGTGAATCACCAGCCCTAGGAGGAGGGAAGAAATAGTCGTAACTTTCCTTTAACTAGGCAGCTGAGTTAATTCAAGGGTATTAAAAAAACAACCTGTTGTCATTTTCATCTACATAATGGCTTTGTCATAGGACCTCCAAGAATGTTACACAAATGATTAAACACTGCATACTGCTTTAAGACATGTACAACATGTACACTGAGACTAAGGGAGGTGAAGTGTCTCATCCAAAGTCATGTGCTACAGCAACATATAATGCTACATATAGAATCTGCTTATAAACCATTTCCCACACCATGAACAAATCCATCAGTTCCAAGAAAAACTCACTGCCTAACCAGTTCCACAAATAGAACTTAAAGGTGATTACATCTCTGGATACTTCTAATGATGTGCGCTGTTTTTGGCAATCAAAGCATTCAAGTGAAGCTACTCTCTTGGACAAATAGAGGAGAGCTGGGGGAGGAAAACAGATCTCAACAGGCATATAACATGATGAAGACACGATTAAGTCTTCAGCTCAGTTCCAAGCTAAGAAATTGTACATTTCTAAAGGTTTCCACAATGACAGTGAGAGCATGATGTGTCACTTCTGCAAGGATCAACTCTATTTTACTTTATTTATGATGGATGAATGAATTCCAATTTCCCTACACTCGCATACAAACTGTTGATTTGGACATTAAGAGAGATTAGTCAATTTTAGCACGCTCCATATTGTTAAAAAAAAAAGAGTCACCTGTTACAACTGGATTTCATTAAACAGGTATGACAGAATAACCATGGAACACTGAAGGCTGAGAAAAACCCATGGTTAATGTGGAAATAATTCAGCTACTGAAAAATTATTTAGTGTCTGCCCCAACACGCCATTCTAGTCTACCAAACAATGGAAAGTCAAGAGTGATTAAGAGCAGCATTAATGATAGATCAAACATGATTATTTCACATTCTTTGTCTTTAACAGAATTTCAAACCATGTTTTTTTCTTGTTACAGAGAACAAGAGGTAATTTCTGGGCCAACATTGTCAAGCGCAGGGCATCTCACGGAGGGCTGTGCTGTTTCCTCCAGTGCAAGACAAAGTGTGAGCTACACTCGGCAGTGCTAATGGAGGGGCAATGGGCTAAGTAGCCCCTGCTCTGAATTCGTGCCTGGATTTGTATGTGCCCTTTTCTGATAACTCTGCTAACTGTGGGTAACACTGCTGGGTGCAAGCTCTTGGCCCAATGAAGATTTAATGCACAGGCTTAATACTAAAGCATAACAGCTGTACTCTTTTATTTTGTTCAGTGCACACATGAAAATAAGGGCAGGACCGAGACCTTCTACTGGGATTTATGTCAGCATAGTGACTGCCACTATTATGAACACTATTACAAACTAAATGCAGTTATGCATAGGGCAGCTGTCTCAAATTGTTATAATCTGCCAAGGAACAGAAGTGGGGGAAGAGATTTCTCTCCAACCACAAATGATAATGACAAAGTACATTTAATCACATTATAAATGGTGTTTACTATTTCTTTTGTAAAAAGCACAGAGATTGCAAATTTTTAATGACCATGAAAATAAAACACCTTTAATCAATACCTGTCCTGGAAATGGTGGGCGATTTCCTGTCCAGGCAACCTGACTCTGATTTAGTTGGCGAGATATCTGTGTCAGATTCTGGCCTGTTGATGAAGAAGACTGGATGTCGTTCACACCAGGCACATGCACCACAGATGAACTAAAGGAACAGAAACAGTGCCTCATTTGTAGGATATATTCTCAATGCACAAATAGTATTCCAGATATGGAAATTTTGATAATCACATTAAAACTAATTGTTCAATCTGTCTTAATAACATTGACTTAAAACCATCACAAAACTATGAAACATATTGGCATTCTAAAATGTCAGTTCAAATAGACACAGAGGGCAAATTTTGAATTAGACTTCTATAATCTCTTTGAAACGGCTTGCAAGAATAAATTCAGTCTAACACACACTGCATAAACACTTAGCTCCATACTAGTTTAGTATTTAATGCATTAAAAAAACCTGCTTGTGGAGAGTATTCAAGCAGGTACTTAATTTTAAATTTTTGCTTAAAGTCAACATTATTTAAGCATTTACTTAAATGCCACCCTAAATGAAGATGCACAAAAAGATGATACTTATACGTACTTCTTTATTTGTTTCCTGCCTGGGAAATAAAGAAGTGTGTGTTATATATTAAAAATTTGAGCTTTTAATCCCTATTTTCACCAACTGATGCTAAAAAAGAGCATGCAGTTATGCACCCAGGCAAAAGAATAATCAAGACAAAAACTTAAACTAATGTAATGGTTTTGGAATTTAAAAAAAAAAAAAAAGTATTTCCAAGGGAACTTGTTTATATGTTAGCTGTTTCCTAATTACTGAATTTTACTATGCAGAAATTTCCCAGAAATTCCTAATTAGGAGGAAATTTTTATGAAGGACTGCTCCACTTTACCATTTTATACTCATGGAAGTCTTGAATAACTGAATCTATACAACCACATATTAGGTATGTGCTTTTATATATTTTTATATATAAATATGTAATTATTACATGTCATATATACATATAAAAATGAATATAAAGACACAACATACAAAAATGCTTTTGTGCATCAACTGAAACTGCTTGCTCTTTTCTCTAGCCCCTTCCCTATTGTCTATTTTCACAATTATTTTACAGAGAAAGAAGAGAGCAGATTGGGAAAAGAAGTCAACAAGGCTGAGCAGAGAGGATACAGGACTCTGAATCCTCCCAGAAGACTGACAAAATCCCTCGCAGAGTGGTAAGCAAAACGTGGCAGGCATTTAAATATGGGAGTTGTTATTCTGTCTTTCTTAAGCTGCCTAAAAGCAAAGTGTGTGTTTAGAAATGCTTTGTAGACTTTGTTTTCTATTTTATTTTATTTTTTATTTTTTTGCTACCACAGAGTCTCCAAAGAGGGAAATGTAGACCAGAAAGTCCATCTATATCTGGCCGAACTCGGAAGCACACAAGAGCTGCTGGGGAGGACTGGCCCTACTGTCGACACCTTCCCAGCTGGACTGGCAAGTCTCATCGTCTAAGGGGCTTGGACTGCATCTGGAATATATACTTTGAAACCAGGAGTCTGCGAAATAGTGCCTCAAGGCTGCCCAGGCTCAGCAACTGAACGGACCAGCCTGGAGAGTATTCAGGGAAGACAGTTCATCGAGGGTGGAAATGCTGGCAGTTGTGTCATTACTTGATGTAACAGAAGAGCAGTAGGAAAAAAGCTATAGTTAAACATCAGGAATTAACAAAGGAAATGAAGAAAACACATGCCAAACTCCAAGATGGCAAGTCAACCATCCAGTAATATATAATATCCAATTAAAAGCCATTTTAATTTACTGTCATACTCCCCCCCCCAAAGTTATTCTTGGTTTTAATTTGACAAAACACACGCATGGGGATTTTATTTCTCCCCACTGAGATTATTAGCAATTATAACTTTAAGAACACATTGGTTTAAGTAGAATTATCATTTGCAGATGTTTTTTAATTCCTGGAACTGACAGCCTCTGAATGGTTGTTCCTTCACTTTCACAACCTTGGTTGGTCTAAAACAGGAGAATGAAGCTCCAGTATGACAGTCCCAGAATGGTGATATGAAAGGCACTAAGGTAAATATAATCACTGTTACCACACTCTCGAAAAGTGACTGGAAATGAAGACAAACTCTTAATGTTCAGATTAGTCAGATCCATATTGCCAGCTGGCAGGCAATGACATGCACTTGGAGTAACTCAACAACGCCTCAGAAAATGCCAGACCATCACCTTACGTGTATTTGGAAGCTGCCTTAGAAAACTACTCATGCCCACCTCCCAGCTCTCACCAGGGACTATGGATGAAGCATCCCTCTTTTCTCTTTAATGAGCTGTCCGTACTGATGCCCTTCAAGGCAGCCTGCAAAAGTACTGACAGCTGTAAGTGCAGAACAAATCTTTGCACCGTACTATCTTGGCTGAATGTTCCTCAGATCTCTGAGCCTGCCACACCACCTCTCAGATTTATTTCCTTTCATGATTTGTGGCTGCTTCTTAGCTTTTTTCCAATTACATCATCACAGCAACAAGTACCCACTTACCAGCCACTATTTTTAGCAGAGATATCCAAATCATCTCAGCTTGTAAGCCTAGCCTAAGTGCTGAGACATCACATAGGAGTGAAGTGTACACAAAGCAAAGTTCGCTCATGTAGAGAAAGCCCTTGCATCTTAGGTCAGTTTTGTTCCCACTAGATCGAAGGGGAACAGTCTCCCAGTATCAGACAGAAGCTGATACATTCAGGATCTGTACTACAGTACCTGAAAGTCTTTCCCGAATGTCCTGGCTGAAATGGGCTTCCCTGTGAGTAAAGCTGCTGGTTTCCTGCTGTGGATGCTGAAGCCATCATTTTTTTATCTGCTATAAAAGAAAAAGAAACCACAGAAAGAGAAAAGTTTAGGGGATGAGAAAATGAAGGCAAAATTATTTAATGAGAACTGCAATGTATATATGCAGCAGGGATTTTTCTTGCCTTCTTAAAGCTTTATGAAAAAGCCCTGTGAAAGACATTAAGAATGACACAAAAGGGTATAGGACAATTCAGTATGGAACTAGAGGCACAGCTGGTTTGTGTCTACTTCATACCCTCTTCCCAGGATGTACCTCATTAATGCTATTGTTTGCATGGAACATAACACTGGTACATGCCCTCCAGCCACGCAGCCCAGACCTCTGCGCCCACTGGAAGCTGCTCCCAACCACGCAGGCAGGAGAGGGAACAGGAGACAGAGAGTGGCTCCGGCCGAGGCTGGAAGCGATGGGTGCGCAAGTCCCAGCTATAGACTGGAAAGGGGGACAAACATTTTCCTGAAGAAAGATGGGAGAGTCTGCACAGGGAAATGGAGGAATGTCCCATCAAACAAGCCTGGGCTGAAGAAGGTCTAATGCACCTGCACCCCTGTAACCCACCTGGGGATGGCCTCAGGCGAGGGTACATTTCTGGCTCCAGAAGAAGCCCTCCAGGGCTGCTGCTGTTATTGCAGCCTCTTTGCACTGAAGTAGCAGCTGAGGGCCCACACCCCGCTGGGTTAAAGGTCCCAAGGAATGGTGTCAAAGAGGCCCTGTCCTAACCAGCTGACAACCTGCTTCCCACCAGGACAGCCAGAGAGGAGTACCCAACTCTCCCAGGCAGCCTGGTGGCATGTCTGCAGATCTCAGGGTGACTACCTGCAAACCTGAGTGATCCTATGGCCCCTACCTGCATTTCAATCTTACAGGTGGCTGGAGGCACTTTGCTTCTGAGTGTCTGCAAGACTTGCGCACCTGAGCTGTGGCAGGGCAAACAACTGGTCTCTTATGGTTCTTGCTGTCCTATACACGGCTTGAGGGAGCCATGAAATAGGATGCAAGCATCCCAGCAGGGTGTAGACAGACTAGTGTAGTGAATAACACACATGGAGATGCCATTAACTTTTATAGTCTACTCTTAATGTCGCAACTGGGGATCAATGTCTAATTGAATGAAATGAGATTGGGTGAACAGTGCCATTTGGTCCCTTAATTTAATTTTCTGGCACTGGATTATTCCAAAGCCCAGGAAAACTGCATTACTACCACTGTTCTTAAAATAATTTAAAGGTCTGCTCCACCACCATTTATTCACTTTCCTCATCTTCCCTTACTACCTCCAAGCACAAAAAACCACACAACTCGCTGATGGCTTTGCAGTCATCTGTACGCACCTCTGACAGGACTAGAAATCCAAGTCTGCCTCCTCATTTTCCCCTTTACTCTCTTCAGATTCCCATTAGTTTCACAGATGCTCTTCTGGACAAAAGGCCTACTCAACTCACAAGTAATAGAAGTTTAGTCTTCCCTAGCTTTCAGAGACCAAAAGGCCTCCAACACACCAGCTCTTCTCCGTTAGCTAAGTTCTCATGTTATGTTCCTAACAAGAATCTAAGCTTGCCTTCCCAAAGAAAAAAGTCACCTCAAATTACCTCACAGGAGCCTTGGAAAAGGAGCGCGTATGCCACTGATGCAAGCTGTCAGTGATTTTCCTGTGTAATGTAGAAATTTGTAGAAATTCCTCACTGGCTACATATTGCCCAGCACAGACATCAAGTCTGGGCTGCAAAACTATGCTCTCACATAAAAAAAGACCAGGAAGAAATGGTGATAAGGTCTAGAAGAGGTTGCATATATAGTAGGAAGAATTGAGAATGGGTTGCGATATCTTTGAGAAGAAGGACAGATGACTTTGCCTTTTTTTGCAGTAATGTCATTCTTGCATGAAATGTCCCATTTTGTAAGGCCACACTTCACAGGGATACCAAACTCTCAGGGTTGGAAGAGACCGAGCCAAAATCCTGCAGGTACTTTAGATATTTGAAAACAACCCGCCACCAGAATTGAGAGTGCCCTAAACGAACTGGAATTCCTCAAGTGGAGCAGAGTTACCATGGCAGCTACCAGGGTCTGTGCTGCAGGATGAGGCCAAGACAAAGGGAACGGCTACACTAACTGCAAACAGCTAAACTGACTTTTACATCTCTTTACTGAGTTACACTGAATGCTCTTCAGCCTCTGAATCTGGCCCACATCTCTCCCAGCTGTATTCCCACTCAGGACTTTATGCACTACTTCTCTGCTCTCACCTTTGGTACAGCACTGAAAATCTATTTTGTTTCAGTGTTTTACCTGTATCCTTAGACCTGTTTCTCTCTAAAGCCCATCACTGTACTGGTCATTGATATGCCCTTCTTCCAGAAGGACCAGTGTTTTTGCCTGTAGAACAAAGATCTCTAAGAACTGCATCATTCCATGCTTCAAGGCACTTGCATGAATCAGTGAAGCCAGGCTTCCTCTCCACACCTTTGTTTTTTAATTATGTGTGGCCACTGCATGCAATTATGGCAACAATCTCGCTATGTCAAACCTGTATTTTTACAGAATGTAGCAGAGAATGAGACTGGGTATCAACATAATGCAAATGTCTTGCAGGCAGCATGCAGGTTTGTCAATATTGGCTTTGGACAGCGTATCTTAACTCTAACTGTGAACCATCTCTTTTTATCATTCAGAGAAGACCTTGATCACAGCTCCCATGAGAAATTCAGACAGGGTGAATGTCCCAAAAAAAGCATAGCTTGTAAACTGATAAGAATGAAAAGAGAAATGGTATTTCCAAGAACATAACCTCCCAGCTACCTCACAGCTTGCTAGACCCTTAACCCTAACCCCTCTCCACAAACAGTTGAGAGCTGCCTGAAAAAGAGCCAATAAGGCAGTCAAAAAGCACGATGTTCTTGCTTGGAAAAACACATACTGGTGTTTACGGTTTGAGTCTTGCTACCTTCTAATGGACCCCTTTTATGGCCTCAGCTGTTGACTTCACTGTTAGAGTAGACAGACAAGGATGAATAGAAACAACAGAGAAGTCCTAGCAACAGGAGGACAGAATATCAAGTCTATCCTGCAGTTACAATGCCTTCTCCATTTGAAAACGCCAAGCCAGACATAAGAAACCAATGCAGTGAGGTCATCTCCCAACACCCCTGGAGTCAAACTCTGTGGGTTGTTTCCTTCATGCACTGCATGACACTTGCACGTTGATTTATTTAAAACAAATGTAAAAACTTCTCTTTTTCAGTGAGGACAGTCAAGAACAATAAACGATTAATGAATTCTTCCACCAGCAGTGGAATCAATGAGCCCGGTTTCCTACAGATACATTTCGGGTGACCCCTTCAGCTGCCAGTCTTCTCAATGACTTCTGTCTGTTAGGGCAACAGTCAGCATAGGCTGGGGTTAGTTTGAGTCAGCTATGTCTGTCTGACTGACAGACTGGCTGCTGCCTCTTAGAAGAGGGCTGGGAAATCCTTTGTTAAGGGCACTCAGTAAGGACTCTGTCCTCACAGTAATTTTCACGAAATATAGAAGAACATACTATTTCTGAGACTCCTATCATTCTTTTAAGAACTTGCTAACAAGTTCAAAAGTTGTGGGAAAAAGAGCAAGGACTCACCAACAGGTAACGTGACTGGAGATGCCTCAACTGACCAGAAAACAAACACATTATTACGCTTCAAGGCAGCATATGCCTCTGAAAGCATCAATGCAAAATCCAGTAATTTGATAAAAAACCTGCAGGCCTATCTTAAGACTACATGGTAACTTTCTTAATCCACATCTATGTCGAGATATGAACTCACATCAGCTGTTTCAGAAAGAAAATACATACTTAGAAACAGCAAGTTTTGCTCAGTATGTTTAGTATCTATGAACACTGCTTAAGGTGCCCCTGTGAAATGAAAAGAGAATCAAAAATAGGTAGCTCTGGTGGCACGAAAGCTGTCCCTCCCTCCTTGAATTTACTCTTCATCGTCTTTAGGAGAAATATCAACTAAAGGCAAATTCTAGGAAATGTCCTGAAGACTGACATTGCTTGGAAATTTCTCTGCCGTGTTGTAGTTTCTCTTCCTTCTCTCGAAGCTGTGCTCCACATGATGTAACCAAGCTTAATACAGTATTAAAAATTAAACATCAGAGACATTCACTTACAAGCAGTTATTCCAGCAAACATCTCAGCAAATCTAGGATCTCTCTCTTGGGAGAAGATAGCATCAGGCTTTTCCACAGACTTTCCACCCTCATGAACATTAGCTGGTATACTTGGAACAGGCACCTGTTGAGATACACAGAGGAAGATAATTCCCTCGATCATACTGGATGAAAAGGAATTCAGGGACAGTCATAACATATTTTTAATTTTGCTGAAATCTGCCATGGCTTTTTGTTTTAAAATATCAGAGGCACAAAAATAAAACCTTGAGAAATTTCACCTGAGATAAGTCATAGGATGACAGCCCATCTCTTTGATGTACTTCAAGTTCTGCTTGCTGCTGCTGAAGTTGTCTGCAAAGGAGACAAAATGACTTCATTACAAAAACCAATTAAGATACAAAAAGGAACAGCTGTGGTCTCCTATTTTATACTCTGAGTGAAACATCTCTCAGATGATTTAGTAAATCCTTTCCTGTGAGATTCATATGTTTTTATAGCTTTCTTGTTGAGAAAGCTTGCACCACAGGAATGTAACAGGGCACATGAAGAGTTTTGCTGTAATAACACAGAAATGTAGGTGGGTAAGTAAGGGAGGATGGAATACAACCTCTTTATAAAGGATTTAAGGATTCACTACTAAGACACCAAGAATGTCTTCCTCATATTAATAATGAACATACCAGACCCCTTCACTGACCCTACTGAAGTAAACAGGAAACCTCCAGTAACATTAATGCAGAATTATGCCAGTCAATAAGAAAAAGTGATCAAAGCTCTGCCTGAAGCATGTCAGACCAAATGGAACAACCTGTTGAGCTAGAAAGAACTGCATATAAATCCTTCTTTGTAATAAAACCTATTTAACATGCCTTGGTTCTACTCTCCTCAGGATCCAAGTCCAGTTCCTATTAAATTTTTGAAAGCTTTAAGGCAGTGAATGTCCAGAAAGAAAGTGCTTGTGCTACTATATAAAGTCAAGACATTACATAAAATAAATCTGTGTGGATGAATGCTACAGAAAACACAAGTCTCCTTTTCATGCTAATCAGAACTGAACAAAAAATAACTGTTGTTTAAATGAGATAAAAATCACTGGAAGTAATAGCCTTAATCCAATTATATGAATTTAGGAAAAATTAAATGTGCAGCAGCAATAGAAAAATACTTCAAAACAAACTGCCAGAGCTAATAAATGTTAGGGGCCATATGCCAGAATGAAGAATTTTAGTGTTGAAAACTGCAGATCCTTGAAATGCACTTGATTTGTGTTTAGTGTCAGGCTCTGTTACTTAACTGTGACAATTAGCCAATACCAACAGATAAAATAATTGGAAGTCATGAGAATTAACTGACAGGTGACCTGTAGGGACAGCATACAAGTGGTGGTAAGTCAGGCATATTCACATTCTACGCAGGCAAATATTGCCATTTATAAAAATCTACAGATCTTTTATATAGTTGTAGTATATCTAGCACAGTGATGTTCTGAAACCACTTTTTCACTTGCTTTTTTAGATTCTGAAAGAACACAAATTCAAAGCTCCTAATTAAAAAAAAAAAGATAAAATCAGAGACAGTTATATTAATTGTTGCTATTGGAAATTTTGAAGCTACTGTAATAAAACAACTTCTACACAAAAAGCCACTGTGCAGTACAGTTTATCAGAAATAAAACCCAGTGCTTTTGAAATGAAAGGCAAAAGTGCTACTGATGCACTAAGATCAGAATTTTACCATTAAAATGTGACCTTATGCTTTCTTGTTTGGACTTATACCATCCCCACACTGGGTCATTAGGAACCTCACTTGTCTGAGCATAGGTTTGTGAGATTGTTTGCAAACAGACAACACTGAGCTGGGACAGCAGAGCGTGAGAGCCACATGATCTTGCCAGCACAGCGCTGGGTTTGAGCTGCCCATGCTGCAGCCTGAACAAGCAACAGCCCTGAACAGCATGGCCACAGCATCACCTTCACTTCACAATTCTGTGTTGAAAGCAGCTTGCAGCCAACAGGCCAGCTGACATGCAGGTATAACAACTTGAGATTTCCCTGTAGAAAGGAAAGGCTCCACTGTGGCCCTTGTCTGACAAAGCATCACTGCCATGGAGAAGGCACAGTCCCTTGCTCTGGCATGGGCCAATACCACGAAGGGCACTGTACCAGTCTCTGGGGTGAAGCTGGGAGCTTGCTGGCACTGCAGCATCTCAAAGACAACTGCCTGTGTAATGACAAAAAACCTCAGCAGCTGCAAAATTATCTAAATGTTTTGCACCTTCCATTAACACTTGCTTTCCCGCACTTGATCACAATTAGCAAGATTACTTCTAGCCTGAGGATGTGCAGGTAGCATACTATCTCTGTGAGGCTCTTTGCTCAGTTAGCAAAGAAAATATAAACACTCCCAAATTATGCTAAAGCTCAGAGATTAGGATAAATTGGGACTGACAATAACGTAAGCTTGATACTTGCAAATGATACTTGACAGTGGTCACAGTTTCTGTATGCTTCTGGCCTCCTTCTGAAGGAAAACCCACCTAACAGACAGGAATTACACACCATGTGGGTTTTCCCCCAGGGAGACACTATAATGTGACAGGTGGTAATAGAAGAGATTTTGCAAAATAGCAGGATTATGAATTTGAAACTCTGGGTGATTAGGATACATTTCTCACCACAGGCTTGAATTTTAGATTTTTACCCAAATCTTCTTTTAAATTTTGAACTAGATAGATTCAAATGTCAAGGTACTGAGAGACAAACTTGCAGACAAAAGTCAAATGACAAATTAGGCACAAACTGATAGAAATGTGAGGGACCACTCAAACAAGCTACTGAAGTCAGTAACAGATTCTTCCATCCCATGATGCTTTTCCAGAACACACTTTGCTCAGACACCAGTTACTAGGCTGCATGGCAAATTGGAAAGAAATCTGTGAGCTGCAACAAACAGAAGATTAGAGTAAATAGCCAAAAGCCTTCTGCTAGCTTTATGGTGCAAGAACACAGAATCACTTTTGTGCTATGAGTAACATGCAAAATAAGTCAGTCCTCCAGGTCATTAGAGTGCTGTGGATTTTGCACATTATTTTAGCCAACAGAAAATTCCTAAAAATTACCTCTGGAATGCAAAGAAATTCTTTGTTCACAAGCCTAAAACGCATTCTTTTCCAAGAGAACTATAGGAGGTAATTTAATCATGGCAAATCTATGGGGAAGTTTTCCTAAATACCACCCTGTGGACAATAAACACCCATTAAATCCTGTTGTTAACGTGAAAGCTAATTACACTGTTTCATTTGTTTTTATTACCAACGACTTGGTGCGTGTGTCAATAAACAGCACATTAGGTCTCTTCTGTTCTGTCTAAAGTATGTTTTCTTGATTCAGCCATATACATACAAATGAGCCAAACAAAACAGCATACTTGCTAGTTATTTGTTTTGTAGGCACTTCTAACTTAGTGCTCCTTCGCCCTTCTCTATCTTTCATCTCTAATACTCGTTAAGCTGCAGTACAATATAAATACCACATTGTGTTAACAGCACTGAACTGTGGGAACAACCTCCCAAACCCATTTCCTATAAACCCCAAATACTTAAGTGTATCTTCACAGAACTCTGTGCAAGCTATGCTGCACTTTTAATTAAGACTGAAGTGTAAGGCTGGGTTAGCATCTTCTGCTGCTGTTTGCTCCTACTGTATAAGTAGTTCAAATGATGCTTGAAACCTGAAAGAAACTGCAGCAATTCATGGACCAGCTGACCAGGGAGAGCTGACTGTGGCTGTTGTGGTTGCTTCAGACCTTGCCATCTAACCAGCACTTCTGACTGAACAGTCAACACATGCAGGTCCTTTCTGTCACCCAATTGCTGGATTGTTTTTGTAGAGATGGTACAGAACAAGAGCTTATTACCAGTTTGGACAAAACTCAAACTGCCTTCTGACTTTGAAACCAAAACCCTAACTATTCTTGGTGTCAATTTCAGTTTCACAGCTTCAAGGAGTAAATGAAAAAATTCCTGGCTCTACAGGATACCCAACATAGCAAGTAAAGTATTGTCTGGGTCAACAGAGGACTGCCTGTACTGTGGGAATGCCTGGCTCATCTACAGGTTCCGTATGAAACTGGGAAGGCCCTTGGCTTGAACAAGGAATGGTTCAGCGAATCTGAAGGTTTTGATAGTTAATTCAAATTTATTTCAGTAAATGTATTTCGAGGAAAAGGGAAGATTCTGTGAAAGTTCCTTTGGCATTGGAGATGATTCAGCCAAATTAATCCCTATATGAACACTGAAGTCACCTGTTCCTTTTCCAGGCATCAGAGTAACCAAAAAAGGATCCGAACTTTAAAAGTAAGTCTCTACAGTGGTAGAGAAACAATATTACTGCATCCCTACCAAGCTATTTTTATGTAATACAGGCACACGTGCTTCCTCTGTCTGGTTTGGACAAAAAGGGAGTACTAAAAGCCTTGGGGCTGCTGTTCTAAAATCTTCTTTCAGAAACTCCCAAAATCTCTCCCTTTTTAGCCTACAGTTTCAAAGTCACCCCTGTGAAAGGGTCTGTCTTACACCGGCCTTGAGGGATCAGATAGTCCACAGATGGCACTGGGATCATGAGAAAGTAAGTCTTTAGCACCACTACCATAGACTGGAATTTTATCAGAATAGTTGATCTCTTTAGTGTTTTGGCCCATGAGAATGCGAAACAGAAAGCATCTCTCCCACAAGCATGGGCTGATTTATCTGACAGGCTGCGTCCAGCAGTGACCTGTGCCAGCTCATTCTGAGACAAAAGTCCTGAGACACAGGACAACTGTAGGATTCATAAATGCACGCAATGCAACATAGGACTTCGGGGATACAAAAATGAAACATCAAAATTTCCATAAAGGTCAGAAAAATATCTTTCTTCTATATATGCAAAGATTTTTATATAGTTTTATCTATCAACATGACATTATTTTATTCAAATCCTGCTCTATGTCTATGTTAAATAAACGTTGATCACAATAATTATTTCTTTTTGGAAATCGAACAGTCCCAGCTACACAGGAAGATGTGGTCAAACGAGGGAACTCTTCTTTTCGGCTGAACCTAGCACAAATACTAAACGTTAAATGCTTCATTTCTCCAGGAAGTTTCTCTTGGATGACTACACCCAAGTGAAACTGAGAGTAAGCTTTCTTTTCTTTTTTTGCAAGGAACTAAGTGAACGTTTGAACCTAATGTTTCGTTATGTTTCCGCATCAAAAGCAAGTTTGGAAAGTTGACTGTTTGAAGCTCCAAAGGAGTATCTTTTAAAAAAAAGAAAAAACCAAACCAAACCAAACCAACCAAAACCACCACCACCACCAAAATCAATTAATCCCTCCACAACTGGAACCACCACTGCCCTCTACAGTCTTTTGGGAAAATGCTGTTCACTGACCAAGGCAAAACAAGATCTATTCTGTTAACAGACAGACACACTGACATATGTACTGTGGCTTTAAACTATCCTAAGTTATAAGCTGATTTAAACCTATAACTTTCAGTGACGTTGTCTTTACAATTTCATGATGAATATTTAACTGCCTTAAACCTGTATTTTATGGAGCTGGCTAGGTTACCACAGCGACAGAGAAATCAAAATTTGTCTCTGCAGAGCTAACTACAACTGAGCAGTGGAAGGCACCCCTGCTTGGTCTCCACATGAAGCACTTTGCTGGACCCACAGCATCTGATACTTCCACCGACATGTAAAGATGGCCACGTACATTGGGGTCAGTACTGAACATCTAGCCCCTGCAGGAGCTGAATGAGGAGGTGGAAATCAACAGTCACCACGACGTACAACTCTGCAAGGCATCTAGGGAATCAGAAGTCAAAACATGACCTCAAGTGTGCAAAAAAAAAAAAAAAAAAAAAAAAATCCACAATCAGGCAGGAACAGCAGTACACTACAGTAGTCCTCCTTGGAAATCTGTCTGAAGTGGAACAAATGGGGAAAAACAGAAAACAGTTTGAATAATGCATTCTTTCTACTATTCAAAAGCAGACACATAATGGGTTGTATCTTGCCATAAAACTAGAACATTTTCTACATGACAGAAAAGAGGGAACATCCTCTGTCAAAGTAGCAGCAGGCAACTTCCATATTAGGTCAACATCTCTGGGTTGTTATATCTCTCTTGCCAGGTTTGAATAACAAGGGCCAGAAGCTGGCACAGTCCTATTCATCACAGTAAGTGCTGCCATGCCAAGCTGAATAGTATAGTGGAGGCTCAGAAAAAACATTCCCGGAGTCAACACAACGTAAGTCTACAGCCCCACTTTTTGATCTGTGGACTCTTGGGAACAAAGCACAATTAAGCCAGCCTGGGACAGATTTCAGAAGTCACTTTTTATTTTGCAGGCCTGTTTTTGCATATACAAATTATTTGGAAAAGAAATATGGGACAGCAGAAGTGTGGAAATATCTATTTTGCTGTGCAGTGGAGACAGGGAGATATTTAGCTGTCTGATTTCAAGACATTTGCTTGTTTTCAATGAGCTTAACTAGTCAGTTGTTTAAGCCTGACTTTTTTGGTATGCAGCAAAAAACTGAGCAAAACTATTGTGATGCTGGGTTTCAAGTGAGTGAAAGCACAGCCCTTCTAGTCCAGGTATGTGTCATGTCCACAGGAGCAAGTCAAGGAACACCCAGAGACACTAGCTTTCTAAGTCGAATGCCAAAGTCCCAGGGGTTTGGTTTTGCAAGGGGAGCTCTCAGCATGCATCTCCACTAGTAGACTCCTCATTCAGCATTTCCATTCTACAGTCTAACAGGTTGAGATCTTAAAACCAGTAACTTCCTCTGAACTAAAAACTTGGCGAAAAATCTTTGGTCAGACCAGAAGCAGATTTTGTTTTAGAAACAGGTTAAGTTTATATTGGAAAGAAGAAATATTTATTAAAAAAACCCCACACTATAAAGCAATAGCTGTATCAAGGCCAGATTAGCTTCTGCAGTTACTGGCTCAGAACTCAGGAGGCTCCAAAAGCATCTCTCCTCAGTTACACAGTGATGAACTTCCATCCTACTCCTAGGGTGACCTCCTCCTAAGAGGTCCAATGACAGATTTTTGAAAATATTAACTTGAAGACAGGATGATTTAATTTCCCTCTTAAGAAAAGGGGTTGGATCTGTCCCCATACTTAGGGATATTCCACTAGATCTTAACTGAATATCAGGAACCCTTCCCACTGAAGCCTATTAGGAAATCATTTTGCCAGCTTTCATAGGCCATAAGAGTAGACACAGCTCAAGAAGATGCCCAGGACTATGGAATGGTACGATCACAATGCACATGGCCGTGCAATTTTCTCTTTGGCTTAGGAATCAGGCTAACCTTCCTCAAATATCAGGGCAGCTGGTCTGCTGCTGGAAGCTCTGTGATAGTTTAAGGCAGCCTGGACTGAGATCAATGGGCTTGTCTCATGACATAACAGATAAGTGACGTTTCTCCCCCAGTGCAGCCAGGCCCTGGAAGCATCACAGAATAATGACACAGAGAAAGAGCTACACTGTGAGATCTCATGATGCAGAAAACCCCTGTTACAGACTGTACTGTTATAGAGAAACAAATGTAGCTAGAGACAGGCTACCAAAAAATTGCAATGTGCTTTACAGCAAAAAGCAACGCTAACTTCTTTCAAAACCACGTACACAAGCATCTGAAAAGGCACATACTTTACATTAGTGTTGGTGCAGATGATGTATTCAATCTCATCAGAATAAGGATTCTGAAACGTGAAGCTGCTGGTTCTGATCAGCATCCATTCCCGGTTTTTGGTACGAAAACGATACATCACAGACAAGACTTGACCTTTCAGTTTCACCACCTGCAAAACCATTTGGAAAGGTTAAAAAAAGAAGATTGTTACATGCTGCGCAAATGAATAGTAAACAGCAATAACTAGCGTGTTTTAAACTTGGATTACAGAAAGCTATGGACACCGTAGGGAGATTCTTAATTTGAAGAAAATAAGCAAAATCTGATTCATGTTTGCAGCTATTTCCTTCAGAATGAAACCCTCATGCTTTGTTGTATAAAATGCCATTTTCCAGCTTGCATATAAGAAGAATACAGATTCACGACAACCAACAGGTTGTGCTGTTACTACAACAGGGAAGCTTTAAGGTTTTAATGTGGAACATTTATCAAGAGATTGACAGAAACCAAACTGAGGATCTTTTAAATGTTTGTATGTAAAAAATAAACCAAATGCTGAAGCAAAAGCCCACAAGAAAAAACGTTTTTAGGTTAACTATCTGCTTTTCTGCTTGGATACCTAGCTATACAATTCATATATGTGATATACCATCAGCATCAAAATTTAGGATAATACTTAAGAAAAATTGCTTTTTTTAGAAACTATACATGGTGGTTTTGTGTTTTTTCCCAAACACATTATAAGACCATCTACAATGGCAAAGTACTAAAAAGAAACACTTGCTTCTGGCTTTCAAAACAAAAAAGAGTGAGCCAGCCTTTGAATGGAGAGAACGCCAATAAGCCACTGTACATTTTAATAGTATTAATGAAAACTGAGCAAAAATTCTTTGCTTGGGCAGCCTATTTATGACTGAGAATTAAGATGCCTGGCAATACTCAGCTCAAATTCTGTCTTTGGTAGCTGAAGTTTTGTTGGAAGTCAATAGTTGGCATCAAGTGAGAAATAACAAGCAGCCAGCAAAAGAAGTATGCTCAAAACAATACTTGCACACTGGCACTGTAACTGCATTTTATGTGTTATCTAACAATCTTGGTTTAAATCAGAAGAAAACTTATACGGTTTTAAGTCATTCAGCTGGCACTTACCTGGCTATCTGTGTTTATTTTTTATTGCTTTTCCACCAAGTTATCTCAGGGGTGCCTCAGGGAAGGAAAGGGAAGGGCTACTGCAAGTAAGTGCCACATCTTGTTGTGGATTCTTAATCCTTATCCACTGGAATTTATTTTTTATTAGCTATCTGCAGCCTGTATTCTTTAAAAGTAGAAAAGCCAGTATTTACCCTTTGTCTTTATCAACAAGCAATTGGATTAGGAAAAATGCTCCAATCCCGTTTTTTTCCAAAGGTCTGCACTTCAAATTGATCAACTGGCTACAGGATTAAATGGAATGAATGCAAATAGAAGACAAAAACTTTGGCAATATCCAGGAAAGTTCAAAATAATACTGAGATAAATGCCTTTTGGGTTTTTATTTTTTAAATGCTTTTGTAGTTTGAGTTCAGTGAGTGACATTCTTTTATCAGCAATTTTCTACTACCACACCCAGGGTAAAAAAACAGAGTCTGTGTAGAAGTGTCCAAACTGAATAGCATCCTACTGGATATCAAATAGCTGTATTCTGGATCCTTTGATACTAAACTCTATTTGTTGATTTTGGCCTTGAGACTATCTTATTCTGGCCTGATTTTCCCACCCTGATGAATGAATTTATCTTCCCAAGGAAGTAAAAGCTTTGAGATGGATACTGGCAATTGACCAAGAACTGCAAAACCCTCCCTCCCTCCTCTGTTATGCACCAACCTGGTTCCAATACTGTCAGCAAATTAGAAATGTCATTTTCAGAGGGTTTTAGAAAAAAATGAGAGTTTATTTGAAATCACAGTTACCTTTTTAATGAAAAGATTTCCAAGGCCAAACTAACAATAGTAAAACAAACTGCAGTGATCTATTGTCCTGAAGTCTGAATTAAACAAACACTAATTATGTAATAATATATAAAGCGTATAGAGATCGCTGGTGGGAAAATCCGGAACTGTCTTAAAACAGCACACACAAGCAAGATAGCACAAAAAATTTCAAACCTAATGTTTAACCTTTACTTTCTTACATTCTTTGGAAATAAAAACCACCTGGTGCTTAGCTTAACTGTTTACTTCAGTCTTTTATTGCATGATTGAAATAACAGCCCCAATCACACTGCTACTGTACTGAACAAAAATATACTGGAAAAGGAATTGCCTACTAAAGAAACAGCACAGTATTTTCATAGATTGGACACAGGTCGAGTGAACAGAAACTTTCACTTCCAATCTGCAGTTTTTTCCTGTTGTCTTTTTTTATGACCTTAAGCAAATCATGTAGGTCCCTGCTCCAGCAAATCATTTATGCACGCCTAATAGTAAGTAGTGACAGTGAAGTCGCCAGCAACTGATTTAAGGGATACACCAGCAGCCTCCCATGGCCTGATCTCACTCTCAGTGAACACAGTGAGGACCAAGTCATTAACGTGAATGTTAGTTAGCCCTTCTGAGCCTCAGGCAACCACTTCAGAGATAGATATTTGAAGTGTTATTACCCAGCAGCCCTCTGTCATTGTGTCTTGGATAAATTAGTGGAATCAATCATTTGGGCATTAGTGAAAAACAGCATATGCGTTCTCACTGCTCCTCCTGCGCCCCTGGTGTGATCAGGCAAGAAGTTCAGGGAGCTGAACCAGCTGAAAGCTAGTCCTGTGCAAAAGCAATTAGTCCCTTAGCTAGCCTACCTGGCAAGTCCATCTGTGCTAGTATCAGGACAGTAGGAAGGGTGGGGAGGAAGTCAGGAGGAGAAAAGTGGGAGTAGGACCTGACTCCTGGTGACAGCTACCTATCAGGTAGGTTCAGCTGCAGCATCACACCCCCAACCAAGGTAGGATAGAGAAGATGACTGGGTGTGGTGACCTATTTCAAGCATCGAACTCTCACAGGCTCCTGCCTGTGAATCAACATCTTGAATTTAAAACGTCTTTAGCTGCTGTGTGAACTCAGTCCATTCAAGGGACATGAAGTGGATGCAGAGTGCTCACACAGTCTTTTCTGATAGCTCAGCAGTGGGGTTGGTAGTCTCCACTAGAGGGAGGGGGTGGTGAGAAATAGTTTGAGAATTCTAACATCTTACACTCTCTCAAACACTTCTGTAAAGACCATAACTTCAGTTTCACAATCTATTCTATGGACACAGATTTAATTGTTTTCCCCAGAGAGGCTTTTCAAGCTCTGTTTTTGCATGCCATGCCTGAATAAATAGTTGGCTATACAAATTATTTTAGAAGTCACTTCATATCCACATTTCACAGCTGAAAATACATCTCAGCATCCAACGCAAGATGGATCAACAAAACTTTGTTGAGCTAAAGGCTGTTGTCAGAAAATCTGGAACCACTTAGATCATCTGAACCTCAACAATCAGTTAAGTATAATACACCGTGCTTTCTAGTGCAGTAGGGAAGGCACTGGAAAGACCAGCAACAAGCAGAAGGCTTGGGGAAAACACTCCTAGTGTATGTCCCAGATCAATTTGAAACAATAAGCTTTATATAGCTGATGTAAATGATAGCTGATGTAAACATGGCCCAGTCTAGAAACGCATCCATATCAGTAACTTTCCGTATGTTGTATTTCTTCTGTTACTTCTGTCTGCATTTCAATTCCTAATAGGAAGAAGGGTCAAATTCTCTATTGATGTAAAGTGGTGCAACTCCATTAAAGTGTGAAGCATGTCATCTATGCTAGCAGAGAATTTAGATCATAAACAAACCAGCATTACAGACAAGAGTAACTACTTTCAAATCGACAGCCCACCTTGAAAGGTAAATACTTTTGGTTACCACTTAACACAGTGGGATCTACACAGGCACCTCCAAACCAGCTCTGTGTAGTGCACACTCATTTAGTTTTTTGTAAAAAGAAAACAAAATATATAACTAGGTGACTTATTTCTGAAAACACAGCAAACAGATGCTGCAGCTTAAACTACCATTTATGCAGCTTAACTGATTAGTAACTGATCAACAAATTGTTTCGTATCTTGCCACTCCTTCTCTTGCATAACAGAAAAAAATACCTTGAACTGAAAAACAAAAGCTATTTCTCCGAACAAAATAACAACAAAAATAATAAATAAACAGCAGAAAAAAAGGAGCAGGATGCAGCACCTGTTGGAAACTCTCCCTCAGATGGCTTTGATCTTCAGGATGGCAGAATTCTAAAATATCTTTCCCCAGAAGATCCTAGAATAAAACGTAAAGCTATGTAAAAAAAGCCAGACCACAACACAAATCCATGTGCAGATCTGCAAGTAACCCTTGCAGATGCTAGATCTACCACCCTTAACGGGACTACTCAGTTAATTGGGGATGAATCATACAAACAAGGTTTGTAGGCATCGTGCTCCACATTATATTTGTACTGTTGCACAGATATATGTATTTATAAAAAAATCACTTAAAATCTTTTAATACCTGTGAGATGGTATCTTGAAGAGACTGACATCCTCTACTACAGCTCATTTTATGGCACTAATTTTTGTAAAAACAGTTACTACAAAGCTACCAAAAATCAAAATAAATGGGAAAATCTAATGAGCAAGAAATTATTTTTGCCTGTAAATTGCAACTGTTGTGATTTATCTGAGGGAGAGTTGTGTTAGTTAGGAGTTAATTTACTATTCTACTCAGTTCTCTGACTAGCCTCCTATATAGAGGAGCAGATGCAAGCCTAAAGGAAAATAGATGCCATAGATGATGTTTGCTTACTGTTCAATAGACTGGCAGAAGTAAAGATCTACAGGACTAAAACTCACTCCAAGCACTGTTAACTTTCTGTCATAGAAATGTCTTCACTGGAAAGCTATGCAAGGTTTAAATAATTTTGCTGTTAGAATTCTAATCGGATCTAAAAGGTATAAAAAGATATCCCACCTAACAAAGGGGAAAACTATAAACATTACAGAGGCATGGACAGTAAAGAAAAATGAACAGCATTTAGTGCATGACATGAATTGTCAGCTACAAATAATTCATGTTTTGCTGCTTTTGTTTTTGAAGTGGAAACAGAATGTTATTAATTAGCTCTAATCAGTCTCCGCATTTACAGCAATTCACTGACCTGGGGCTGGTAGCCAATGACGCTGATGCACCTTGGGTCGACAAAGGTGATGACTCCATCAGAATTGTGCCTAGACAAGAACTCAGTTGGGACCGACATGCCATTCATGTCCATGCACACTGGAGAGCTAGTTACCTAAGACCAATGAAGTCCACAGCATTTAGTCCACAGAACAGTCACCCTAAGTTAAAGTTGATTACATAGCTAAAGAATAAAATCTGTTGGCAGACTGCTAACTACTACAGGAAGTAATAAATAAAACAACAGCATGAATAAATGACACAGAACAGCCTTTAGTCTAGTTTGCAGTGCAAACATCTCACCCCATGGCACGTATCTAGGCTTAACAGCACAGCAGGAAAACAAATACACCAGAAGTTCCCAACAAGGGGGGATACAGTAAGGATATAAGTATGGCTGGACTCATCTCACTCTGTGGGACCACATTAAAGTTTGGCATCTTGGTTCCTACCCTTGTCAACCAAGAATAAGAGACTTCCAGAGGACAATTCAACCCACCTATTTTAGAATGGGAAAGTCAATCTCTGTAAGAGGAGAACTCACTATCTGTAAACATATCCAATAGGACTGACTAACAGACTAATACTCAACTTCCACATGAGGGTCATCTGAGAACACCCAGAGAACCTGAACAAAGTTCTCCAGAGACTAAGGTAGGTGATAATACTGGACCAGCAAGTGGCTGCTCACAATGAAAAAATGCACTTCTCCTGTGAATGCTCCTCAAAGCTCATCAGAGAGAATGATACATTTCCAGCCCTTTGCCTGAAACCTGTGCAATCAGGCCACTTCGTACTCATTCATTCCTACTGGGGCTACAAATGAGACCATCGTTTTTCTTACAACTTTCAGAGCCATCTCTGTTAACAAGGTCCCAATGCAAGAGGAGCAAAATCTCATTTGTTGCTGTCTTGAAGCAGATTAGACAGTTAACAGTATGCAAGATTTCAATTTGCTGTTACAGAGCAGTTTACAATTTGTGCACCTTGACTCCTTTGTGATTAAACCAGAGCCTCCTCTTGCCCTCCCTCACATACCCTGCTGGCTCTTCTAACATAACAGATGTTTTGATACTCCACATGTTACTAATGTGATTTTCTCGGAAATCATCTTTCTTTGGCAGCTGTAACATATGAATCCCCATAACTTCCTTCTCTTCATCAGTGGAATATATTACCCTTGATTATAAAAGCTTGATTAACCAAAAAACATCATGCAATACTTTTGTAGCTTTGCCATCACAATGGAGACACACTCTGCAGAAGTGTTAACACTTGCACTAACATGCAGGCTGTCCACCTCAAGTAAATGGGTTTGGCACCTGTGCTCTAATGAAAGGGTCACTCTACCTTGTCAGAAAGAGCAATGCCATCCTAGCAGATGGCAACGAGTGCAGGCCAACAGGAGATCATGCGGGAGGCTCAAACATGTTCACCCATGGCACAATTCCCAGACCGGGAAGATAAAACTAGCCTCCCTGCTGCAGTGAAGGAGATTCACTGTGACTCGTCTAGCTCCTGCTCAGAATTCTCGTTAGCAATGCACAAAGGAAGAAAATGTAATACATCAATTGCAACCGTCTGGACAAAAAGGAAGTAAAATTTTATTCTCACAGTTCCCTTGGCTGACATCACATCTGAATGCACACTGTAATACAAACTGAGAATAAAGCTGTTATTCCTTAAGTGCCTCTTGACTGCCTTATCTTTACCATTTTCAGAATAACTCTTTCAATTGCAGTTTTTCAAGTAGTTGATTAGCCAGAGAGAGAGCACAAATAAAAGGATAGCAGGGAGCATGTCACTGGCTTTGGGAGCCACTTTAACCTACCATCTGCAGCACCTGTACTCCCACATATCTCACAATCTAGAGTATCCCAGCCCTGTGCACCCAGTGAATAGCAGGCCTGTACATGCTTATCATCCAGGAGCATCTTTGCTGCTGTTGTTGGGTTAAATACACAAATGCAACAAAATCACATTTTCTTTTTGCTCTGTTGACACGTTCTAAACAAGTCCTGCCCATGGCAGGATGGTTGGAACTAGATGATCTTTAAGGTCCCTTCCAACACAAACCATTCTATGATTCCATAAATCACTGGCTGCACACCGACATCAAGGCACTTTGTATTTTGGAGACATGTTAAAAGTTACAGCCTAGTACCATAACTTTGTGCAAATCCTTTACAACTAAAGCACAAGACTGATTATGCTTTCAGAAGTAGTTTATATAAAGAAAGACTGGCATTACCTGAAGCCTTCCTATTGCCACGAGGCAATATTTACTACCTTGTCCCACATCAGCGTCTTCTTCTGGTATAGTCATTCCTAGAGTAAACGATAACAAATACTGTTATAATTAGGAAATTTGGATGAGCAGAGATGCTGCTGACCTGGTTCTATACTATTCTAGATGCTCTAAATCATACAAAATAACCTTACTGTCTTCTCTAGGATTCAGGCATTATCTCTGGGTTCAGATCAGATGATCCTTCTCAGTCATGCTTGATCCTACATACCTCACATGCATATACAGTACCCACAGCAGCAATTTTGGTTGCCAAAGACAAAGCAGATACAAAAATTCTATTATATGCAGAGACGGACAGTGACATTTCCATGAGTACTTCTCCACAGCATGTTACCGGAACCATGTGGTCACTTAGTATCGTCAGTGAGTGCACACTATGTTCAGTTTTCTTTGTGAATAATACGTTACAATGAGCCTTAAAAACAAGGCACAGCCTAGGTTATTCATTAACTTCATGCTCATATTTAACAGCCGGTTTTACTTTTTTCTATAATGGACTAAATCTGTGTCATTACGTTGAAAGACTGAAAAAATGCGGATGCTTTGCTAACAGTGCTTGTTTCAGTTGTGTAACAGGAGTAACTATTATAAACACAGGAATAATTTCAAAACATACATGTGTACTGATTTCCATCTCAGTGTTTCACAAATAGGAACATTCAGATTAGCTCTGTTTACTTGCTAGTTGGCTAAGCCTTATTTAAGGCTATTTCCCAACTCCAGTTTTGAGATACCAATTTCCTTGAAAAAACATCTTCCAAGAGTGACACTGCTGACTTAATTTAAGTGATTTGTAAACTCTTTCACAGGCTTTTCAAGGAATTCAGTCACAACAGGCAGTGAATCATTTAAGGGGCACTTTAAAGCATTAATGAAATTAATTGCAAAGCAGCTAACAATTATGAAACAACAGCCACTTTACTATCAAAAATTTGTAATTCCCAATGTAAGTCAATCTTTCAACCGTGCAGAGGATGACAGCATGCAACTTACTTAAATGATGCCTCTGAAAAAAACTATAAATGCTGCTGAATCAACTGAAGTAGTCTCTGAAGGAAGTTATTTTGTTTCAAAATAATTGAATTTTATCTGACAATCAGTTTCTAAATAGTACCCTACAGGTATTTTTCAGAACCCATTGAGCTATATAATAAAATAAAGTGTACAAAGTATGAAAGAAAACAACCCATATTTTTGTATAATATATTAAAACTTTATTTGCAATGGAATTCACAATTTTGCGGGTGTAACTTCATTTGCAGCCCCCTAACTAGGATTTAATCAGGGGATCTCAAGAGCTTTAAAAAGGAGGAGCATTATTGTCCCTTCTAAGAAGTGGGAAACTGAGGTGCAGTACGAATTTAAATGTCACACACTACAAGAGCTGGGCAAAACCCCCTTGTCTTCTACACAATGACCTTGCTATCCAGAGATACAAATTTGGCCATAAATAACTCCTTGCTGCCAAACCTATGTGATATCCCTCACCAAACGTTGGGATATTCCTCTGAAATGTTTTCTTCGAAGCTGTATGAAAAGATCAAGGTGGCAGGATGTGACCTTAGGAGTACATTTTAAGAAATCAATCATTAAACACATAAGTTAGAAATAACATTGGGTGGAATCAACATGTGTTATTTTGCAATTAAATATTATTTTGTGCTTCTGATAAAGGCCTCTTTGCGGGTTACTACCAACCCAAACTTGCACCCGAGATCCTTCCCCTGATTTAGAACATCCTTGAAATGAAGACAACCTGCATTTACCCTCCCTGCGGGACTGTTCTGCACTGCCTGCAGTTTATCAAGTCCTCCAATCAGTTAAATGACAAAGCCTCGTTTTGGTATTTCACACACCGCTACACACCAGGCAAACCACAAGCAAGAGCCCAAACACAAATAAGCCCCATGCTCTGAGACACCAGCATACCACAGAGAGCATAAACCACTGACGTGAAATTACAGTTAAAGGATTCATATTACAGAAGTATTTTGTTTTGCTTCCTTGCTGTGTTTACACACAGTTATTTCTTCAATACAAGACTTAGTAATTAGCTAATGACAGCTCCAATAGGCTAAGGAACTGTATTTGGCTGCCTCTTGAGAAAAAGGGAAAAAATTACCCTGAAAAAGCAGCAGCAAACATATCTACTCAAAACTGTGTCCACTTTACATAAAATTCTGGCAGACACATGGCTGCTATCTGCTCAGATACATGTGGGGTGCCCAGAAGGGTGAGCTCCCAAAACTAAACCTAGACTCCTCCACATGAGCAATTTTAATTTTAAATATGTAGAAAATGGTTAACTGAGAACTGTGTGCAGTTTGCAGGGGATGGGAACTGGAATCCAGCAGTTTCACCTTAAAAAGCAGTGACCAGAGGTGTGAACTGAGAGCAGGACAAATTAAATGATGCAGCAGTTTAGGATGGAGCATGAGGATGCTGACTCTGCTGCAAAAGAAATGCAGCAGTGTAGGAAAACAGCCACGGAGGAAAGAAAGCACTGGAGCAGCAGATTTCCAACAGAACACTTTGACGGGAAGATGGCAGCTGGGACTGCATCCCTCTGGGAGATGGATGAGGAGTCTCTCGCTCCTCAGTCCTGAACTCTGCACCAGGGCAAACCTGCAAGTTCAACCATCAGCCAAAAGAACAATTTAAAAGCTGGTGCCTGAAGCAATCACAGTTACATTCAGACAGCTCGGTACAGGTGGTCTGAATTCAAAGATGGTGAGTGATTCTAGGCCTTATCACCTTCAGAGGATTTTCTTGGTGGATGCCTGGTACTTCTGAAAATTAGGCCACTTAAACACAGGGGCCTAAGTGCTGTTTTAAGGAAATAATTCTAGGCATTCTAATTGGATAATCTTAACCAAAAGGTCCTTTTAAATGGAGTTTTCCATTTGAGAAGGACAAATTTAAGAATTTTCTCTTGACTTCAAAACCTTTTTCAATCGTTTCCTTAGTGGCACAGTGTATTACAAAGGACAGCAAAGATCCTCAGCTGGATGGCTTCCACTTCATGTAATCTTTTTTCTGCAGCTTTCAGCAACACTTTCCTTTTTAGGAACTTGGTCCATGCTTGCTACTGCCCAAATAAACTCAAAGCAACATAAACAATCTCCAAAATTAAACCTAGCTAAGAAACAACATTTCTGATGTCACTCTGTTGGCAAGAGAGGCTGTTGTTCTAATTTTCACTTTTTTTTTTTTTTTTTTTTTTTTTTGGAAGATGGATTACATTTGGTCTGTATAACACACTGGAAAATGTATTAGTTGAGTTATCCCACAAGACACCCTATGAATAAAAAACAATATGCCTAGAATTAATCAATACATGACCCAATTAATTGCTAACCCTTCCCTAAAAGTGCCTAGAGTAAAAACATGCCAAAACTATTGTCTGCTTGTTTGCAGTGTAGGTCCTATTACTGACAGCATTCCATAGAGGGAAATTGTTTTCTTTACTCTCTTGCTGACAGTTAGAAAGTTTCAAATGTGGATAAGCTTATATATGAGATGCATTCCTAGAGAGATTTACTTTTGCTTTAGTGTACTTCCTATTGAACATACTCCAATACAGACAGGTAAATAAAGGTATGTGTACTGCACTTAATACCGGTTCGTCCAGCTCTTAACATAATGTAATATTGCTCCTTAACATCACCAAGTACCATCAGTATCTCCAAAAAATGCTGCAAAAGCCTCCAGGAAAGCAGCCATGAAACTGATCTTTAGGAGGCATCAACTAAATAAACATACATTAGTTATTCTCAGGGTTACATGTAAAGAATGTGAAGGGCTTTATTTCCTCAACACCAAATATATGCTCCTCTTGAATAATAAATATAGTGCTATGCTTGTTCAAGTTAATATCAACAATTTGCAAAGCTAAGCCTGCAACTGAGCATCACAAATAGAATGCTGTGTTGTTAAGAGATTATGTTTAATTTCCAAGTGTCCTTTATGCCAGCAAACAGTTTCCCACAGGGCAATGGCATGTATTTATGTGGACATAAGGAACTTTTTAGTTTTCCCAGTGAGCTTCCAGTTGGCTCTAACAACAGAACAGCTTCATTTTCTGCCTTCTTTCTCTATCCTTTTGCCCCTTATTTTCTGTGAGACAGAACAGTGTTAGTGGATTTCTGGTTTTACTTCACTACACTCGAAAATAAATTATTTATGAGTCTTTAGAAGGACGTAATTTAAGTGTCCAGTGGTCACTAGCAATACCCTCTTAATGCCTATCTCCATCAGAACCATTTCTGACAGTTACACACCTGTGCATGAAACTGTACTTTGTGACTTTATCTCCCATACACAACAATGGAAAAAGGCTTTCACAAAAAAAGGCTGTGGATGTTTACAGCATACCAAGGAAAAATCTCATGAAAAATCCCAACAAAAACTAGATTCTTCTTTAAAAAAAAATACAAAATTAAAGCCTTAAAAATGACAGCACTGCAAAGAATATTCAAGCAACTATTTTGTTTTGTATTGGAAGAGGGAGTACTTTGCACAAACGTCCAGATTCTGGCCAAAACTTTAACATAACCTAACAGCTTTGGCATGCTGTGGTTAAGACGTTACCGTAAGTCTGACTTGGAAGATTAAAACAGTTTTTTATCTTAAAAAAGAAACGTTTCAACATTATTTGAATTTAACATTATTCTGGGACTTTTTATTTGAAGTTTTCAAAATAAGTATCTATCTAAGCCTTTTCTTCACTATGTGTTTTTCTGCAGGTCCTGGCTTTGATTTACAGAAAACTAGCAACATCCTGACAGACTGTATCTTCTCCCTCCACAAAATATTTTCCATCCATTTTTAAGGCATGGAAAAAAAAAAAAGCTATTAGGAAAATATCATATGGGCCACATAAGATTCATTTCCTTCCAGGAACGAGAAGCTCAGAGTGGAAAAAAATAGAAGCAAAGCAAATGCCTGCTTAAGTTGAAAACTGAATGATCAAGAGAAGGTCAGCATTTCTCAGTTTTGTGAATGGTTATGAACTTGAAGCATTGTCTAAGCTAAGAATCAGAAGCTGCTTCACTGGGAACAGGGGAACAAAGACTGGAATTGGTGCTCAGCCAGCTTCAAACAAGTGGTCTTTTTACCTCATTCAAAATAATCCAACACTACACTGTCATTATTTCATCTAACATACACTCCACATAAGGAATGAACAACATACTGGTTGGAACATTGATCTGGAATACCTGACTCCGTTTTCCTTTGACTTCTACACAAAGTTTACCCCGATTACTTGAGGCCAACATATAATTTATGGGGATATAAGTGTGTAGGTATCATATGCCAGATTTTGTACTTCAGTTTAGTTTTATCCTTCTCTTGCAGGCACAATGGAGGAAAATGAACAGACCATTAACAAACCCAGCCCGAACAGATACACTCCTCAAAGCGGCTCAGTCTTCTCTCTGTGTCCCACTCACTCAGAGCCAAACACACTGTATTAAGGGAACAGCCAAATAGCTCCTTTTCCAGGGGGACACAGAGAGCTCAGGCTGCAGCACTCCTGGGTCTGCTTTGTTAGGACACATGGGAAAGGCAGGTGCTGCCTGTGGGTCCTGCATGCTCCAAGCTCAGTTCTCTGCGGAGGATGAGGCATAATGCTTCCTGTGTTTTCTCTCTCATTTCTCAGTGAAAAAGGGCAGTCTGCCAGTAAGTGAGCTTTCCTGCTCCGTTGTGGGGGAAAAAAAAAAGGAAAAAAAAAAGAAGGTCAGGCTAGATGTGCAAAGTGATTTCACACTGTCTACAGACCTGAGTCATCACAGAATTTGCTTTCTACTTTAGATCTGTGAAACAAACAAAACAAAACAAAAAACCCAGTCCTTAAAATATGCCACCATACTGATGCAGCTGTCATTTATTCTCTGTTTAAAGCATCTGAATTAAGTGACTTAGCATAGACTACTCACAGCAGCAGCATTGTCAAACCTGATAGTCTATCACACTAATAATGATCACAGAGCAGTTCTTGTCTTAGTATTTCTGATGGTGTTATACTCAGTGTTGGACTGAAAAAAATTAACACATTGGCCACAGACAATGCAATACAACCTAGAAGGAGAAAATACCAGGTGCTAAACAAATTAGATTAAGTATAGATTAAGTGCATTTGCTAAATATTTGTTATTTCATTTATGAAAGTGTTTTATGTGTTGTATATTAGTTGTATAGCATACGTGCCACATTGCATGGAGTTTATATTAGAATGTCCAATTCACAATTGAAAAATTATGCTTTCCATAGCTGAATTTTTGAACAGCTGCGATTTAGCACAAACCCATTTATTCCCAAGAATCCAGAGATGATGCAAAGGCCAGGGGCTTGCTACTCTCTAGCTGATTTGAACAGAAGTAATTTTATTAGAGGGTAGAAAAGCCTTAGCAAATTCAATTACTGCTGCAGTTACTTCATTTGCTTTGCAGATTATGGTTGAATTACCATTGGAAATGAGAACAAACACAGTGATGTTGCCACTTACTTATCCAAACATATTGGGGACCAATTCAGACCACAGATATTCCCATTCAACTTCAAAAGTCAATGGATACATGATAATCACCAACACAAAGTGGGAAAGACTGGGAGAGCAAATAAACACTCATGAAAGAGGCTCCGATTCAGTACTATATGCCCTGAAAAAGGCACTCAGGCATGACTATTATGAGTAACAATTTGGATGGTAACATAAAAGACCATTCAAATTCCACATAACTGTGTCAAAATCGAAAACATCCCTTAGGATTGTGCTATAGTTTGGAGGCATTAACATTGTGGAGGAGCACTGGGATATCATGAGCACCATGTGATTTTGAGGAGTGGAGTAATAGAAATGGGATGAAATTCAACATTACTAAATGCATAAGCATGCACTTGGGGACTAATAACAGCCAAACTACAGCAACAGAAATGGGATGAAACTTCATATTACTAACTGAAAGATCACACAATTGAAAGCTATTTTTGCTATGAACTGGAAGATCTTTTGTTGAGAAAAAGGCAGCCTGGTGTATATATATCAGGTGATCTAGGATGCCAGCAGGATGCACTATACAAAAGAGAAGTATGCTATATCATATACTGCCAGTCAAGACAGGAAATATAATTTTCATTACACATCACTACAACCTCATCTGGAACAAGAGTATATAGTGCTAGTGACCCACATTTTGAAAAGTTAAGTGAAAACACGAACAAGCGCAGAGAAAAGACACAAGGATAAAGAAGAGAATGCACTGTGAGAATGGAGATTAGAAGAAGTGGGCTGGTTTAACTGTGCAAAGTCAAGCCTGACAGGATATGACCTCCTCCTGGAAATGCACCAGAACACTGGAGAGAGAGACACACACACACAAGGCAGGAAAACTCCTGCTTGATCTTCAGTGAAATATAGTCCAAGAATACACTGGCATAAATTTCCCACAAACTAATGAGGATTGGAAATTGAAGAGGTTGCTAAGCATGGGAGAGCAGTGAGGTTTTTTAAGAGCTGGAGAGGGGGAAAACACCTCCATAATGTAAACTGGAACTTACAGTGTGATACCTGGCTACCAGGCACTCAAAGATCCGGAAGATCCTTTTCATCCTATGCTCCTGCACTGCAGTGCCTGCTCCCCTGCAGAAATGGTGGCTGGAAGTCATATACTGCTGATGTTGTAACCTAGCGCTGACACGAGTTCATGCATCTGCAGCTCTGCATTAGCCACACACAGCCCTGAAGTCTTGGATCTCTTTAAATGTCCCATAACATGCAGCAAGCTTCTCATTCAAGCTAAGCAAAGAGCTGAAAGAAATCTCATTTGACCTGCACCTTCCTGAAGAGACATCCTGTATATGAAGGCTGAATTCAATTATGTTTGGAATTACCAATAGAAAAGCTAATCTCTTCGTGGAATAAAAAACCCCAAACCGTTTCATTTTCATACAGCAATTTACACATACTGGGCTCTCACTCTTTTAAGACAAATCAAATTGAAACATTTTGACTCCTACAGCACACTGAAGTATATTAAACCCTATTAGCAACAAGTGGGGAGGCTTTCCTCTTCTTCCAGAACTGCAATTCAGCAGGAAATCAACAAGAAATTCACATCCGCATGCTGGTGTCTGCACACCACCGCACAGACTTGGTGCAAACCACCTCTTAGCATTCATAATCCCTGGACAAATGTGATTTATGCTTGCGGTATATGACCGCAAAAGGGCAGGACAACTCATGGTTTAATTCATGCCAGCAGGCACTGTCATATTGCAAACAGCCTCCTCAACTACTGCGAACGCCAAGGTCAGCTAACCCAGTCCATGATGCTATCTGGATGAGCTCCACCGTCTTCTCTTGGAATTTTTCAAAGGTAAATATTCCCATATGTAATACTGAGTTACAGTAGGTAAATGTTTTTCTCTGTAGCTCAAAGCAAGATGCCAAGGCTTGTTTCCCAGAAAAACAGCCTCAAAACAGAATTTAATCACAAACAATGAACATTATCCACTAATACCACCACTGTGAAGACCTACGTGTCTAAATTGAAATTACACTTTTTCATACATCAGTGCTTATAACTCAGTACTTAAATATAAAAGCACTAGTTGGTGTTTTCTAGAGGTACAAATGCTTTTGTTTAGCTTCTTAAAATCAGGCCATTTTTATGTTGGTTTATCAGACTGAAAACTTTTGGCCCCAGCTGCTGTAATCCCACATTACTGACAGCTTCTACAGCTCTCTGTGCCAATGAAATTGTGAAGGTTTTCCCATGGAAAAACGGGGAGGCCCAGACTGAATAACAAGAGCCGATTTCTTGATATCAAAAGCTTCTCAAGATGAGACTGAATGAGTTACCCCACTGAAATTCAGCCTGGTTTTGTACCAGCAAAGGGATCCCAAGCCAGGTTTTCAACTCTTGCAGATAGTTCAGTAAGATAGATACACACCTGCTGGTGGCCAAGCCTTGATATAGCCTGTGCAATGGACAACAGCATACTGTGCTTCGCCTTCTTTTACTGGGCCAAGACCATTCCTAAATAAAAAAGAAACACAAAAATATCACCTTGACTGACATGCAGAATAGCTTTGTTTTTAAACTACTACTAATTATTTACTGTTATTTGCAAGTTAGAAACAAACATCAACCTAGAGTGCTGTACAATGTCAGCTCCATTGCAAAGCTATTCAAGCCTTACTTGTTTTCCGTAATACATCGTGGAAGTGCTATTTCACGCTGTGTGCTAATGCAGATGTTTGTCCAGGTAGTACTCCTTGATTGAGCATTAGCCCAGTGGAAAATGAGAGTGCTTATGGCAACTAACTGTTGCAGTAAATTAAGTAATAGTACCTGTATCTTTTTCTCATGGTGGTTATTCTGTTCAGAGGTAAATGATCCAGAGGAGCATTTCCACACCTAAAAGTAAATTAATATTTGAAAGGGCTCAAAAATGCATATAAATACCCAAGATGAAAATGCATTTTAAAGATCTTTATTAGTATATGTAAGTAGACAATAACGGATATTTATTTCTGACATTAAGTTGCAGATTCATGTTTTCTTAGAACTTGCTGCTTGCTTCCATGGGTTGAGCTTTTTGGGAGTGCTACAAACATTTTCTCTATTTTATAAAGAAAAATAGAAGAGACTATAAAATGCTTCCCTCCCACCTCCCCAAACCTAAAGAATATTTGAAATAGATATTCCAAGAGTGGCTAAAGGACAGATAAACTTCAAAATACAATAAAACAAGGGGGAAAAATAGAGAAGAATGTAAGTCAGGCCCACAGATATCCACACAAAACAGTCTGTGTTACAGTAGCTTCCCTGGACAGAGCATTTCGACTGCCATACACCAGCTACAATGTTAGTAGATATTCATCCAGTGTTTGCAAGAACAGACTATTTACACTATCAAGTAACTTTTAACACATGTTCATGTATATTTTGTGATATTTCTAACTATGCCTAACTGTATAATTTTAACAATCCTTTTGAAGCTAAGTAAATAGTTTGAAGGGTAAAACCAGTTCATTTTCAATGGAAAAAAGAACAAGAACAATGAAAGAAGTAATCACAAGGAAATTCACATTATTTGAGGCTCATTCTTCCCACAAGCTTTTATTTAATTATTATTATTATTTTTTCTTTTTTTTTATACCAGTCATTGTCAAGGAGAAGGAATGAACAATTAAAATAAGATTCAAAATTACAAAAACAATGGGGCCACTGGCATGTATAAAATTACTCTCATGCACTGGAGTTTACAGAATCAGGGTGCTAGGAAATAACTGCAGTCTGAAATGTTGTTTTAAAAGCTGGGGAACAACTG